>JAGTTF010005948.1:53815-73013 GCA_019095985.1 Streblospio benedicti
CATGCGAACAGCATCTTTCATTTAAAAGTAACCTTACTGTAATCAAAACAGATGCCTGTTGTATGATACCAGTCTTTCTATGACGTATATTCACCGGCTGCAGTGTGAACGTCACTGTTATCCAATTACATTGCTAAACATTGCCACATAATTGCCCTCCCACCCGGCACAGGTTCAAGCTCGTGGGCGACTTGATCGTACGCGGCAACGAGACGATCGACTGGTCTGAGCAGGACGGCGAGCTGGCCCCGGGCGTGCGCTACAAGCACCTGGGCCTGAACAGTATGTAAAATAATACTATGTAGTATAATTCTGCCTCTGTAGTGTATGTAGACGAGTTTCTCAAACCCGCAGGTCTGTGCGGCAACTATGACGGCAACATGCTTAATGACTTCGACTTCCATGGCGACATCTCGGCTTTATCCCCCGCCCAGTTCAGGTGAGAGAGCTACAAATAGCACAAAGACATACTCCTCACAGCGCCCACAGCTGCATATAGTTCAGTGGACGCTCATTAAAACTACTCTTCTCTATTTCTTCTTGTTATGATTCATGCAGTAGCAGAGCAATAAATAGAATAACAACTCTACCTGCACATGGACTATAATTAGATAGAATAGTTATCACCCGTGTGTCTGGACTTGCCCCGTTTTGCAGGTTTTACACTAAGTAAACACACATGTTTTCCTTCAATCACATTGAATTGGGAGACGGATCTACAATTACGCCTAGGAAATGACGTCCTCACGATCAAAATACCACGCCATTTCCATATTTCTCTAACCAACTACGGGGTCCTCCTAAGAATTTCAAAACAGCAAAATTATTACGGCTGCATGCTTTCGAAGAACTACGGGGACAACAAATATAAGTCCATAAGAAACAACGACCCAACAAGTGACGATATGGAATAGGAATGTTTATTCAATAGAATTCGTTTCATCCGTACATCATCAAAGCACACGTCAATATATACATGTATTGGTGATTGAAATAAAGAGAAATTCGACAAACACAGAACCACATGCCAGACCATAGCACTTATACGCTTTACATGCACTACCCATTATACTGTGAAATCTACCCTACCACATGGTCAACTACATCGTAATTGTCTACTGTCATCTCACATCCATATCAATAACTTGTAAATCATCTTAACCATACATCCTGACATATTTACGTACTACATGATATCAAATACAACAAGGATACGGTCCCCAGAAGACAAAATATGAATTAATTTGGCACTATACTGGGTTTCCATCATCAGCACATATGCTACTAAACTACAAAATTTTAAATAATAAAGCCAACTTGTTTTTGGTCCATCCTCCGCCACCGCTGACCAGGTCCACCCGTCACCATTAATATCTTAATCCATCCTTCACACGGCCATCAATCATCACCCACAGTTTCACACACAACACATTCACCACGCACGGTCCCGCGTGTCCCGCCCGCCACCACGACCCCACTCCCGTGAGGTCTCAAGCCGGGGCCGGCGCACGGGGGACCTCCGGCGCTCCTCATGCCCCCGCACGCACTCGTCAGAAACACCTGCAGGGAGTGCAGGGGGCGGGTGATAAGCAGGCCAATGCGCCGCTTCATACCCGCCCCGCACCTCACCACCACCGTGTGACTCGCGTGCGGGGACACGCGCAGGCGAGGACTGGCGGCCGCGGTCATCACGCGGGCTCCTGCTGCGGCGGGGGCTCCTGTGGCGCGTGCCACTCCTGCTGCGATGTGTGCTCCTGCTGCGATGACGCGTGCCGCTCCGACTCCGACCAGCGCTCCTGCTGTGACCTCTGTGACTGCGGTGGCCGCTTCGGCTACGAGGTCGACTCCTACCGCGGGAGGAGCCACGCACATTACGGGGGCTGCTACTCCGCCGCCGGGTAGTGCGGTCTCGCGAACGTCCACGAGACCCAGCTAGTCGACCTCGCCGCCGCGAGACCCGCATGCAGGCCCACCCTCTGCACGCTCGCTGTCATGCTGCGGCCGCGGACGGAGGCTGCGATCATCAATGCGTTAGGCGCTCGTACTCCTCGACCGCAATCATCACGCGGCCCGCAGTCGCAGCACGGGAGGGGGAGACGGAGCGGTTCATATGCCACCCGGTTGATGGCACACGCCTCTCCGGGGAAACAGCGTCAGGCGAAGGAGGCTGGTAGTCCGGGTCATATCCTACCCGGCCTATCGGCTCGGGGTCGTAGCTGGGTGACCGCCGACGTTTCAGCCGGCTGTTATCACCCGAAGAATTGGCCCCAAACGCAGGCCGGGACGGGAGGGGCGATGCCCTGCTTGCACTACCCGCCAAGCTATGCTCGGACAATTCACCGTCGCTTGCGTGTACCACCAGCCTCTCCTCAAACTCCACGCGACGCTGTTCCCGCCGGCGCTGAGTCCCTCTTCTTCCTGCTCGCCTCCTGCGCCAATACGCACGGCCCCTGGCGCGGCCCGCGGGTTTCCGCGCAACCGGCGCAGGGGGGCTGAACTGAAGCTGGAGCTCGAACTCGAACTAGAAGTGGGGCTTACGCCGCCGTCCTCGGCAGCGTCTTCGGCCCCCGACGGACCCGCATCCTCGTCCTCTGGGCCTGCGTCGCCGTCCTCGGCAGCGCCGTCGACCCCAGGCGGACATGAATCTCCGTCCCCATCATCTGCGGCTGGAGCAACCGCAGGCCCTGCTCGGTCAGCAGGCGCCGTGTTTGCACTGCTCCCGCTGGGAACAGGACCAGGTGCCGCTCCATTCATTAACGCACTGGCCTGGGCCACGACATCCGCGACGGCACTGTCCACCTGCACCTGCGGCGCAGGCTCGGCCCCTGGGACCTTGCGTCCCGCTGCTCGCCGCCATCTGCCTCCCGGGAGCGGGCGGCCTCGCCACCGGCGCCGACGTCAACGCGGACTGGGGTTTCCACCCCAACCAGCACCGAATTAACCCCAGGTGGCGCAATCACGTAACTTTTGATGTCACTCTGACGTCCGACATCATCATTGTCGACCACGAATCTATGCAACGAAGGAAACAAAAGTAATTAAAAGCTACTCCTACAACGTTTTTCTTTATGGCAAAATTCGTTGTCCACCGCATTTCGTCGAGTTTCCTCTAACAATGCACGAAAAATGAATAGAACCAAGGAGAAATAAAACCGAAGAACTTTGCAAACACTGTTCACACCTCTTATAATACCCCCCCCCCCACACACACCCTTGTATCTCTAATCAATCAAACGACCAATAAAGTACTTACGTCACGGTGGACCGAGGCACATCGGAGAAAACGCTGTGGCCAAAACCCAGGATCTCTGCTAACTTCTCATAATCTAGATCCGTCACACGCATGTACAGGGTTAACTTCTTATCCATTTTGAATTTTTTTTTTAAAAGAAAGAAATCTTATTGATCAAGATCAACAAATCCTGGAAACTTGTCTGCTCAGTTTGGCACCAAAGACACAAGTGCCGCTACCTTTCACCCACGCGCGCAAAACCGGCGCCAACACGGAAGAACGGACGACTTGTTGACACATAGGAGCCACACAGGACACGCAAGGAAACCGCCCCAGGGTGCTAATTGTTATCGTCACACCTCTCGCCCAGCTGGTCTCGATAATCGGCAATCAGGAACACCCACGGAGCCACCCGGCGTGTCCATTCGCCACAGTTTGCTGCTAATCGATTACACGCATTGTCATCTGCTTGTGCATGCGTTTATATATGTATATATACTATATATTTTATTCTATTTTTTATCCTTTTCACTAGTTTATAGTCTGCTTATTTGTACAATGTAACATTTGTTGATTTATCACTGTATTACTCTAACTCGTTCGACATATATTTGGCATATTTATTTGGATGGAGCAACATTCAATTGCTCCATGATTACGTTTATCTACTTATTATTATTATATGTTATCACTTATTTTATCCCTACCTTACCTGTATTTACTGGAGATTTCATTTCGTACCTATCATTCTTATTATCTAGAACAGTTACAATGTCTATGCTTATGTAATATTGCATGTTACTCCATGCTGTCACGCAGACAATGCCGAACTCTTCGTCGCGCCATTGGCTTTCCCTCGAGAGTATGACCCTGACCGCCCGGCTTTTCAAGCCGGACGGTGTCTGGGGAGGGGGGGATGCGGTGTGACGTATGGGCATGGGAGCCATAACTCACGTCAGCCATACGGCACACCGCTAGCTAAGCTGGCGAGGCGAACGCAGCAGAGTCTGCGTGCGATATGGAGGGCTCCCCGAGGACAAGTCGGGGAGTTGGGACATAACTAAGATCGAATAAAGTCGTGTAGAATAAGCGTGGTTCTTCAGAATAGGGCACCAAATAACTTAAAGATGAAAATCGCAAAATTTAATAGCCGCGAAGTATTCTAGTTTTACAGTATTGGGTTTGCTTTTTCCACCTCTGCATAACAAGGTAAAGCTAAACACAAATGCATTGTGTGGATCTCATCCGTCCCAGTAGCCCCAGCGCAGTGACGCGGTAGCGGCCCATCGGTGCTATCTGTGTCGGCGGCGGCATTGGGCTGCCATCCGCACCCCGCCCTCACCCGGCAGTTTGTCCCCACGGCCCGGGTAGCCAGCCCTGGTCTACACGTGAATTATCACAGTCTAACATATCATATGACAAATGCCTATTAAGATGTGAGCTACTAGCATTGTGCTGGGTGTTATTTCTAATGGCAAAGGTAATAAGGTTGATGAATGCGCGTTATGGATCCGATTCGGTGCTTGTTTTTCAGATGGTACGAGTGTTTGGTACAAGTGTTCTTTGTAAAAGTGCTGACAGTGGAGAAATGAAGATGTTTTGTTAGGAAGAAAGACTTTTTGATCTTTTATCAAACTAAACATGTAGTGTTTTGTGGTTTTCATTTTGCGTTGACTGGTAGTAGTTAGTATTTTATAGTTTTGACTTGTAGGGTGGGGTTGGGGTTTAGGGGCATTAGGCAAAATAATGATCGCGGAACTAAAATTGTGTGTGTGTGTGTGGGGGGGGATATTGAAAAAAGGGACCTGAAAACTTTGTTTTCCGAAAGAGTGGGATCTTAAGAATTGTTTTGATGAAAAGGAGGAGTCTAAAGCGCTAACACAAAAAGCCAGGGTCTTACTCTGTTTAGAAACATACATGTAAATAACTGAAGCACGGAAAAATAAGTCTCTGGAGAAAAGGCAATCATAAAATTTGACAGGAAAACGTGGGATCTTCAAATCCATTTAGGAAAAAGGGTGTCTTCATCCAATCTGTCTAAGATAAAATGAGATCTTAAATTTTGTCCACAATAGTTTTTTTTGAGGGATGGGAGTTGGGGAGCATAACCGTTATATCATAATATGGGAGCCCCCCCCCTCCCTACGTACCCTATGGTTTATAGTGTGTTCAGTAGCACATTAATCTGAAGATTAACATTGGGTTGGGTTGTTGCATTTTATTTTTTCATTTTTTTCTTTTTTTTTCAAAATAACAAATAACAGGTACCAGTAAACACGTGATAATTATTTGCATTTCATAAATTGACCCAAAATAAGCACAGGCGGGAACAATATCCAAAACTCCAGCAGCGCGATGATCATCATTGGACTAACAACATAGGAAGCAACCAAAACAAGCACAGGCATGAACACTATCCAAAACTCCAGCATCATGAACATATACGGTGGATGACAAACCAAGGGAGCAGCGAGTGCTGGGGCAGATGAGATGAGACTGGGCTTGTCTTCGTCGTTACTGGTAATACAGAATGTTCCGTTGTTGCACTGACTCTCGCCACACCAGCACTCGTCATATTCCGCCGAGAAGGGCACTATGTGATGCCCGGGCAGGTGCAGGGAATCCCGCTCGATGAACCATTTGTCAGGGCCCTCCTGATCAATCACGCACTCTTTTTCGGCATGCCTCTGCTCTGAATGGCCTTCGTCATCGTTGTGTTCCCCTTCACTGCAGGTTTTATTCCGCAGTAGTAAGGGATTGAAGTAGAACTCAGACGCTAAAGTCTCGTTTTTTGTCCCAAAGTCACAGTCGTCAATATCAGATGGAAAATGGTTAGATCTATCACGTTGCCATTTATAAAAATGGGCTTTATATTTTTCAAAATGCTGTAAATCCTCTTCACTTGTGGCGTCATCAATCACAAAATGTGTGTTCTCGCATGACTCAATGTGGCATGACACAGGTATTGAAAGAATGTTGATCAGATAAAGTAATGTATTCCAAGTAAGAGACATTATTATGATTATATGTTACTGTATCACAAGTACTGCACTCTAGTAAAACACATGATACTGAATAATACGAGAAAACGTCACAGTGCGAAGCAATATATGAACGTAGCACATGACCGTTTGTGTGTTGTTGACGTTATTGGTGGCTGTAACGTTACTAGATAGATCTACAGTCGTGGTGCCAAGGTTGACAGCGCTAGAGCGATTATTGATATACTCTATTGGGTACTATACATAATGCATTATGTGGGTTTTTGTGATATTGCGTGCAAGTGGTGTTGTTACAAGTATTGGGATTATATATTCAAATGTATTTATACAATGGTATATTCGAATGTATTTATGTAATGGCACATTTAAATCAATGTTAAATGTCATCGCGAAACCATGTCACGGGGGGGGGAGGGGCATGAGGCAAAGATGATGTCATTTACCAGGAGGGTGGGGTCGCAAAGATGACTAAAGGTGACGGGGGGGGGGGGGTAAAAGGCCATAAATGAAGTGACGTCATTTGTGAATGATCCCTACATAAATTCATTTTTAGAGACATGTTGACAATAGCGGTTACTTGATGGGGACAGTATGCACCATTCATATATACTTTTCTCATGATATATCTTCTTTTCATCCTAGTAATAGAAACATGGCAGCAGTTTCGTTGGCTTGAAATGGCTCCAAATGCCTTTGTGGGGTAAGGCCATTATGATAATATCATCAACTCACTACTTTAAATCTTCAAACTTTTGAGATGTTTTAGAAGTGGACCAATATCAACATATCAACCACCATACTTCGCCTGGCGTCAGGTACTATTTTGATTGAATATTCACCACCCGTATATTTGAACTCTACTTTTGAGCAGAACACCTTATGAGCTGACAACTCGAAGGTTTCATCAATCTGCCGCCGATCCAATCAAAAAGTAAGGTTTAAAAGTAGCGATTAAAGCACTCACCCTTAGAGTTGAAATTAATGATATATTCTAGAAAATACTATAACTCGAGAGACTCCTTTTTTTGGTTTTCCAGACTTCAGTTTTGAGTTGTTGAATTAGCCTTTGTGAAGGGCAGGATTATCTATATAAAATATTTTTGAAATGTTGCACTTAACTTCTTAATGTCATTACATGTGTTTTAGCGGACAGTAGGCCTACCAAAGACCCAGACAAAGTCTGATGAAAATAAGCTGTCGTTTATGTGATATGTTTACTGTTTGTCTAATTGCACTAAGGAGTGATAACGAGTGTCTTGACGAGTTACATATATGAGTAACTTTGAACGCATCCATTATGCATGCAAAGTTGCAAATGAACTGCACCATCATATTTAAATCTAGTATGACGTGGCTTCTTACAGGGACACACCTTTGGTATCATCGATATCGCCTTCCATTCACTAAAATACAATCTATTAACAGCAAATAAACCATGCACTCGGCCGACCATAGCTGACCAGCCCGCGTCTGTGGCCACTCTGCCGTATTCGCGGCCCAGTTGTCCGTGTCGCTGCACACTACCTCCCGGCCGACATGCCCCGAGGCTCGCTGGTGTGAATGTAATAACACGTAGGAAATGACAATTCCGCAGTCACACATTTACACTGACATTTGAGCTCATTCGGTAAACGCCAATTACTGGCGGGCGGCAGAGCTCAGGTTTAATTGAGGTGTTTTTCCACTCTTTGTCTTTGCTGCCGGGAACTGCCATGTTTAAGAATAGAAGACCATTCCTTATGTGGTTTAGAAGCAGCTAACGTGGTAGTCGTCTTAGAAACGCTCTGTCAGGATGGGCGAGTGTTGTTGTTGATGGTCTAGTGTTCGGGTCCCGGTAGAGGTTTTACCATATCACATCGAAGTCAATTCATCGTGTACACTATATCTCTCTGTATGGTCAAAGTGATTTTAACCCGCCCATTCTAAACCTGTCCTACATTGTATGTATACGTGTATGCACATATATAGCAAACATGGACGGGACACGTGCATGCTCTTGTATACATATGCATAAGTGGCAATCATGCTGTTACTGAGTATTTTCAGACTGAAACAAACTGCCTTGTCATGCCGGGCGCTTTGCTATAACCACGCAGTTTGCACGAGCGTAAAACATTAAGTCATCTAATGACATTCTATACTAATCAAACCTGGCGGAGGAAATTGACACTTGCCTTGTGATGCGCTTAATTTGCCCACATTCCTTGAAACATTGCTCGAGTTCGGCCACCTTTGTGCTGTAGTCCACATTTGCTACGTGTACGTTTCTCCCGTCAACTTCCGCTTGTTCT
Source organism: Streblospio benedicti (assembly GCA_019095985.1). NCBI lineage: Eukaryota > Metazoa > Annelida > Polychaeta > Spionida > Spionidae > Streblospio > Streblospio benedicti. The sequence goes on from JAGTTF010005948.1 coordinate 62,341, forward strand.
TGCGAGACAGACCCCGCAGGAATATTAGTAATATTACCATATTACCCTCTCTCATCCTGAGGTATACCAGCTGCTCCTCCAGTTGTTTTGTGCCACAATACGCCCAAGTTGACGACGTGACATAATACGTGAAGATGCGTTGCATGGGTTCGCTCATGATCACTCAAGTGTAAAGCGGGTTTTAAACCCGCTTTACACATAGGCGATCATAGGCGAATCTATGCAATGCATAGATACGATTTTGTCTAGGTTGTCGACATGGGCGTATTGAGGCGACAATGAACGCCAAAAAAAATGCGTGTTACACAAGTTTGCAGAGCCAAACGAAGTGTTACTTATACGTGCGAATGTTCTACGATCCATAGACGTAGCATAGCTATTTGTAACGAAACAAAACTAACCAGTATATTCCTCAACGATTTTTGAACATGTTCAAAATTTCCTGACGAATTTGTCAGTTCGCCAGTGCACGTAGAGCTACGTAGTCAGAATTCGCTAATCTAGAAAGCAGGTTTTAAAATTAGTGTTTAACCCACTTTTTACATATGCGATCATATGCAAATCTGAGCAACGCATAAATACGATTTTGGTCATGTTGTCTACATGGGCGTATTGAGGCGACATTGGCCGTAGTAAAAATGCTTGTTACACTGAGTTGCTGATCAAAACGAAGTGTTACTTATATGTGGGACTGTTCTACGATCCAAAGACGTAGCAATACTATTTGTAATGAACCTAAACTAACCAGTACATTGGTCAACAAATTTTGAACACGTTCAAAACTTTGACGAATTGGCCAGTTCGCTACATTGGCAGAATTCGCTAATGTGTAAAGCAGGTTTAATATCACTATTTTCTAATCATTTTTTAAAAATTGTTTTATTAGTTTTATTCATTTTGTAAAACTACATTGTATCTATCTTTTTTTCTTTTATTTCCCAATTAATTTTTACATGTTTTAACACTATTTTTAGTTGTGGTAAATGCTTACCGCTTTATTTGACGAGTGATCAGGGATTTTTTTTTATTTGTCTCATATATTTGACATATGTCCTACAACGTATTCAATAAAAAGGAATTCCTACAACGTATTCAATAAAAAGGAATTGAAAAAAACACTGCTTGTAACAACGTATTCAATAAAAAGGAATTGAAAAAAAAAACACTGCTTGTAACTAAAGTCTAGTTTGAACACTGTAAAACACGTGTAAGAGATGTCAAAAATAGTCAAACAATCTAATATCCAGTTGATACATCAAATTATTGTTAACATATCAACTACAATACCAATGTTTGCTCAGCAAGCTATACATAACTCCTCACCATCAGCAGACTGTACTTCACTTGGAAGGTGCCAGATTCGTGAACGTTAAGATTCGCTGCTGTGTGTGGTTATATACCGCAATATGAAGCTTGCCCCCCTCTCCCGTCCACACCCTCCGGATGACATCCTCCTTGCCCAGTCCAAGCCTCTCTCTGGTGAACCTCTTTTTCTTAAGCTGTCCGCTGCCCGACTCATGTATGTAGACCACAGTGTGGTCGAGTTGGTCCAGGATATAGATACTTTGGCCCTGCATAGCAACTGGTCCTGGGAAGTAAGTCAACTCACGTTCATATATCCTCTTCCCTGCAAAAAGGATAGTTTGGTTTCAGACCTAAGCCAAGTCATCTTCCATTTTAGTGATAATAGCCAATATCTTTAACTTCTAAACATTTAGAACACAAAACAAATCATTCGATTTATATATAGATGTCAATGGAATATGAAAATTGGATACGCATGAATGCTATTTAACAATATATTGTATATCTTATCATTTCAATAGTAGTACGTGTAAGAACTTTCTCCATACAAGTGATGTAATTTAATTACTCTACGTTACAGGAACATTTTTTTAACAGAAAATGCAAACAAAGTGGAGTCGGTCGCGACCCCAGCTTGGTGACTGGGCCGCGCTCTGTGCGAATTCACGTCGCCACGAGCCGGAGCTCGGACGCGCGACGGACGGCTGACTCCTAGACGATGTTGGTTCACTTACTACTCCTCGTTGTGTTAACTGGTACCCCAAGTACAGGCCACCGTCCAGCGTACTGGGCGAGTGCCTTTTTTTATTGTCTCAAACAAATCACGAAATACGAACAAAAATTACGATCACGAAACGAGTAACGATACGAAAACGATGGTCGTTACGTGCGTTGCACAAAGTAAAAAAGTTCGTAGTCGTCAAAGCAGTATCATCGAGTCGCAAAATGCAGTACATTACCGCAAATGGAACTGACTTTATAAGCAACTTGTTTCTCTCTTGTTCGACTCTTAAAGCCTTTCATTTCAAGTTTAAAAGATCCCATGTAAACCTCCCATCAATACCACATGCATATCCAGGGTGGGTGGGTGGGCGGGTGGGTGGGTGGGCAGGTGGGTGGGTGGGGAGAGCGGGTTTGTATCCCCCCTTTATCACCAAAATACCTTATTTTCATAGAATTTTTTGCATGTTTACTATCAATTCCACGTTCAAAACCCATGCAGACAATGATTCGTGCATGCTAAAAGAGACCAATTGGGGGTGGGGTGTGTGTGGCAGAATATACTCTCAAACTTATTTCAAATAGCTTATATTTCTATCATTGATAGAATACAGTAGAACAAATATTATGACCACCAATCTACCTTAATTTATAGGTGGTCTCTTTATGGAGTGCGTTGACCGTCGACCTCTCTATGACTGCAAGAAATAGTCTGATTAGAGAGTTGGACTTAATTGGAGGTTCTACTGTACACTGAACTGTACTAATCGTGAACATCGAATTATATTCATTGTAAATCAAACCACTGTCTTCCAGAGTCGATGTCTGCTAATGAATTAATGCATTTAAAAGAGTAAATCACTGATTGAAATAAGACGATTGACATACATAGATTCGTGAACGTAAAATTGCTTTGTGCAACCGGACCCTGGTGACTAACAAGCCGGGTTTCATGATGGGCCCCTACACGGAGAGGAATTCGCACCGGTGCTGACACGCAACGATCAGGGCGTCCCCTTTACAAAGCCACGCGGTCCCAGGCGCTGTGAGGAGGGGGTCACCACCGCCTAGCCCCGTCAGATAAGTAAAGAAGGCCTATCCCCGAAGTAATAGGTTACCAGCCCTACGTGCTATCCGATTAGCGTCTACAAGGAAACTGAGCCCTAATGGCTGAATCTCAGTACTATAGTGTACTGAGTCCTTAATCCTACAGTGGGCTTAAGAAGGCATAACAACAAGGCGTGTGTAACAAAGGGGATAATATACCTAGTCCAGTGCAACTTATATATAACTACTTTATACTCTGCGAGGTTGCTGCAAACTCGCGCACTGGAGACCTACTGAGAACTAGTTTTGTTACAAAAACGGTATTTGTAAATTTATTCTTCTCTCTACTTGGGGTTAATGGTTCCATTTTGTTTATCGAAATTTACAACGAAAAATGATGCAAAACATTTTTTCTCGTCATGATTGACCAGTCTAACTATAAAATGATTGACCAGTCTAACTATACAGTTAATGAATATCATATAACTGTGTCTGGGCGCTAATTGTAATTGGTCTGAGGGTATTATCATTAAAACTGCCATTCGAGTATTGGTGGGTATTTGTATGAATTATTAACTCAAAATATTGTCACACTGAGTAGAATGAACATGGGCGCTCATTGAAATTGATGTATGGGCTAAATCCCAAAATAACCAATTTGAACTGCCAATGGATGATTTTGTACCCCAAACCGAATGTTTACATGCCTAGATAATAGAAGCTATCCAGACACACATGTGGTTGCAAAACATTGGCTTATCAAAGGGATATCCATAGATAAATTGTACATAGAATGTGAACTGTGACATTTGATGCAGTGTAATATTAAAATCAATCAGTCATTTTGAAAATTTGATACCAACCTGAGTGCATATTGATAAAAATCCAACCCAACCTGAGTGCAACATGACAACTAGACCCAAACTGAGTGCAAATTTGTGGTGAAAAAGGTGGGTCTTTTTCCCCTAGCACACCCCTTGAATGTATTGAGGAGGGAAAACAGCATATGACAGCGAGGCTCCTACCTGTAGGAGAGAATGCCGCCAGCACAGGTTTACCCAGATCCGTCACGTAGAAACGTCCATCAGTGCCGATTGTCACATCAGGCTGAATCCACTTGCCCTGAGGAGGGAGGCTGAAGAGGCGGTTGAGGTGGTCGCTGGCATCATGAACGTGCAACTGGTGGTCACCGATTTTCCCCTCCTTATACACGACACGGCTGCTGCTGCCAGGGGCCATGAGGCATAGACCTGTGAACAATGATGTTTTTGATACATGATAAATGATTTCCAGCCTTCGCCCGTACGTCACTTACTGCCAAGCACATATACACGTAATAGAAGTATTATATTATGAAAGATGGGTAAGTAATCATGGGCCTATTAGCCATAGTGTGTCAATGGTGTTAAAATACTAAGAAGGCTATGGAGCCAAGAAAGCAGCCACTGTCACTCACATCTAGCTGGCCACCTGGCGACCTCCTTTCCCTGGGAGTCCAGCACCACAGTCTCCTGTCTATTGCTGTGAAGCATAATTTCACCGCTCTCTGTGACATGGATCGTGTCCCAACCCTGCGCTGATGCTTTTGGAGCCTTCCACGTTCCCACCTCTTTGAAGCCCAGTATGGGGTCAGCTGTGTACAGGTTGATCGTCTTACGGTCCAGGTGGAGAATGACCAGCTGGTTCCTCTGGTTGATGGTCAAGCATCGATATATACTGGGTATAGGGAATGTAACGGGTTCCACTGGAAAAAAATGTATGATTAATTTTCTAGATATGCCGCTGTGTACAGCATGTATCTAGGTTTAGAAAAAAAAAACGCTACCACCTGACTTATGTAAGTAGACGATTAAAACCCAATTTCACATAGACGGTGGTAGTTACCTCCCAATTTGACATATCTGATGATAGCATCAGATACTCCACAAGACGCCAGAAATAAGAAGAAATATTGTCATCCTTTTTATCGTGCGACGAATGCATTTTTTATGGCCAATACTTATGTGACTGTCTGAATTAAACGTTTGTGATCTTTCAGATTGACTGGATGAAAAGGTAAGCTCACATGACCATTGATAAATAGCACTCCATAACACGGGAACCTCTTTAAGAACATATCCAGCAAGGCCAACTTTAAGAGGAAAGACCTCACAATGATCAAGTTAGCTCTTCAGACTAACCAGACAAAGCAAGAAGATGATCAACAACTCAATAATCCATAACGGCAGCCCACAAGCCGAAAAAAAAATCAAAACCACTTCTCCAGAGAAGTGATAACATTTTTTGGACCTGAAACAGTCAGACGTGAGTCATTTCCTCCAGGAACACAGCATTAATTTTGGATCATCGTGAACAACTGAACTGTTGGAACAGATGATTCTGTTTCACGGTTCCATCACTTCAGATTCTAACGGCAGTGGCGGTACTTATGGTTTCATCTGTCGACCATGTATATTCCAAAAGGAGCAGACGGGGCAGCAGTTAAACAAAAACAAAAACAAAAAACAGAAGCACCCATAAGTGCCCCCATTCCCAAACGAATCAGTCAAATCACTCCGAATTTGAAGCCAGAACACCTCGACATGGCACCAAGCTTTTGTGTCTTTTCGAGCATCTGGAACTACCCTCGGCTATGTGAAATTGGGATGTGGGGGTGACAGACGCTCAAAAAGACGCCAGAAGCTTAGTGGTGTCATTTCAAGGTGGATGGTGGGTGTTCTGATGGGTGATCTGTCTGGTTCGGATGGGAATGGCGCACTTGTAGCTGGTTTGCAGTCTTTCTGCTTAACTGTGACTTCATCTGCTCTTGTGGGAGGATGTATGATCGACAGCAGACGAAACCGCAAGTGCCCCCACTGATGTTACAATTTGGAGCAATGGAAGCTTGAAACAGAACCATCTGCTCCATCAGTTGGGATGTTCACGATGCTCCATGATTAATGCTGTCTTCCTGGAGGAAATGACAAACATCTGCCTGGTTCTAGCACAAACATTGGTATCACTTCACTGCCTTTGATTTGTTTCGGCCTGTGAGCTCCCGTTTTCAATTATTGCGTTTTTTTTTACTTGGATAATCTTTTTTGCTTTTCTGGGTATCTGGAGGGCTAACTTGATCCTTGTAAGGTTATGCTGTTTAAAGGTGGCCTTGATGACGTTCTTCATAAAGATGTTCCGGTATTATGGTGTAGTATTTCAGAATGGTCCCATGAGCCTGCTTTTTCATTAAATCCATCTGAAAGGTCATAGACCGTTATTCCAGACGATCCCATAATTCACAAGTTTTGGCCAGTAAAATATGCACACAAGGTACCATTAGAAGGTGTACAATATTTATTTTCTCACTTCTATTCTGGCAAATTGGGGAGCATCTGGAGCTATCATCGTCTATGGTAAATATAGGGATAACTAAGGGAGCAATTTTAGTAAATGGCATATATTATTATAAATCTTTCGTGCTAAATATTCAAAATCATGGGATGTTGATCGCTCATGAGACATTAATAGTTTTGTCCTTTGCACTTATTTATATATTTATACAAATGCAAAGACAAGGAACAAATATAATCATATATTTTACCAATATTCATATTAATATGAATAGTGTTGATACAAAATTAACGTTTAAACAATACATATGACCTGAATATCTTTGAAATAAAATATCCTAAACGTACTCATAACCTTGCCGTTCTGCACCTTCGCTGTTTTTGTTTCAAATAATTCTCGTGTCTTGATACAGAAAAAGTGGATATGTTCCTTTACGACATTGCTTATGCCTTCCGGCAGCCGCTATCTTAGTGTTCTAGTTTCAAATATTTTCTTCTTCTTGTAAGTTAAAGAAAATTGTAAACACTAGTGCAGCAAAATATTATATTAAACTGCCACGTGTAGTGATATTTATAGTCAGTGGAAACGTTTGCGATGAAAGTTAGCAATTTATTCATTGTTACCATGTTACCTGTGTTTTGAGCCATTTGTTTAACCAGAAACTATAGAACTATATAGAACTTTAAAAAAAAACATAGAGCGAGCAAGAATTTTCAGAATTTTTCAAAGTCAAATGGTGATATAATACTTAATATCCAATGTACTGAAACATTTCTTACAGATACTGAAAGTAGATAACGTAACCTTTGATATGGTATAGATCTATGTTCGTTTTAGAAATTCCCAGAAATGCGAACGTAACACATGTTTTTGCAAAACCGACCCGGCATGAAACTGCAATCGGGAAATATTTACTCATACTGGTTTCACGCAAAAACAGGGCTATAATGGGGACGATGTAACTTTGCTGATATAGTAAATTTCATTAACGTTTTTTCCAAATATGTTAATAACAGCATAATTAATGACTATGACAAATGGCTTATCAGAAATCCCATTATAGTCCATGATGTTGCCTGAGGAAAATGACAGTTTTCCACATGCATTCAAATCAAATGATATTGCGTAATTTCATTTAAACTTAATATTTCATTTCAAAATTTTGGAAAGAAATTTAAATAATCGTATGCATTATAAAAATACATTTCTAATGATATGCAACACTTGCGTAATAATGATAATTGTTCTTACCATTTCACCACAAAAGGCCTCAAAACGCACACATTGACATCAATGGTAAAAAATGGACAGAAGAATGTATGTGCATAGTGTTGCATAATTAACCTTACTATGGGCGTACGTGGGGGTTATTTTAAAAGTAATAATTCACACAGTAGAGAGCAAAACATTTATTAACAAAAATGGCATTTTAAATACTAATGAACCCCCTGCATTTGCATAAATCTCCATAAAATGGAATAGAAAGAGCGTGTTGGTAGAATGAAATGTATATACAGTATGAACAAAATATACAGTGAGCGTGAATTTGATAATCAATGAAAAATTTAAGATGCGGATCTCTCAAACTTTGAAGTACATTAATATAATATAATAATGTTAAAACTAACTATTCAATTCCAAAACAATTTAATTACTACCGTTCCGTTTCCACATCAATAACATTTGGTCTTTCCCACCTGTTCATATTCTTCTTCATATCCATTTTTAAGCATCATACCTAGAAACATTTTGATATTTGTTAATCCAAGAAATTGAGACAGTGTATGTAAACTGTATGATAGCGTGATGTAAGTCTCTCCTTAATTGTTCATATAACATAAGACTACAATATCAATCTATTTTCAGCTATCTAAGAAGACAATCGCCAAGATCAAACATCTCCATCACTTGGAAGGTTTCAAATTGGTGTGAGTTATGATTCTCTCCTGTATATCATTATAAACTCCAATGTGAATCTTACCCCCCCCCTCCCCAGTCCACACCGTCGTAACCAAATCTTCCATACTCAGTCCAAGCTTCTCCCTAGTTAACTTCTTTTTCTTCAACTGTCCACTGCCCAACTCATGTATGTAGAGCATGCCGAGGTCTTCTTGGGTCTGGACATAGATATTTTTGCCCTGGATAGCAAGAGGCCCCGGTTGGTAAGTCAGCTCACGTTCATACATCCGCTGTCCTGTAAACGGAAAAGATGATTGGTTTGAATGCATTATTACAATTCAAATATGCAGTTTATTTTTGTAACTAACACTCTAACCATGTGTAACAAATATTTTCTAATGTACAGATGTATATCTGTGAGGACAATCACAGCTCATACGTGTGGGAGAGAATGCTGCCAGCACACTCTTGGTCAGATCCGCCACGAAGAAGCGTCCGTCAGGGCCGATGGCCACGTGTGGATCTTCCCACTTGCCCAGGGGAGAGGGGCTGAAGAGGCGGTTGAGGTGATCGCTGGCGTCGTGCACATGCACGCGGTAGTCACCGACGACCCCGTCCATACGACACGGCTGCTGGTGGCTGCCATCAAGTAGAGTACTGGCCAACAATAATGCTTCAATCATCAATAGTCATATGATGGTTGATTTTGAACATTCTCCAATCTCCATCGTATCTCACCTACTGCCAGGCATATTCATACATAATAGAAAATATCTTGCTGGGGTCAAGAATAATCGACATGATCGCCATAATGTGTCACTGGTTTTAACGTACGAAGAAGGCCTAAGAAAGCAGCCACTGTCACTCACGTCTAGTTGGCCACCGGGCGACCTCGCTGCCCTGGGCGTCCATTACCGCCGTCTCCCGTCCGATGTTATGCACCAGGTTTTTCCCGTTCTCCATCAAGTGGACTGCGTCCCAATCGTGTATTGTTGATTTCGGAGCCTTCTCTGTCCCGATGTTTTTGAAGGCGTCTACTAAAACACGGGACGGAACGGAACACTGGACGGAACGGGGCGGCCAGGACGGAGACGGGACGGCTGGCGGAACGCTGACAACGTTCACGAATGTGCTCTCGTAAATGGAGAGGAGGAGGATGGTTGGTTGAATGACATTGACTACTGCATGGCAAAAGTCAGTTTCCCACCATACAGTCCTTAAGCGTCTGTTCAAGGAGGCAGAACCCATGCAAGGACCAGCTGTTCAAATTAACACGGATCCATTTGGCAAAGGTCAACATTGGATCTCCATACACCGTGATGGTGGTGTCAATGACATATATGACAGTGCAGAAGGCTCCAATTTCGTGCTCTGTGGTTGAATGTTTGGCAAAGTACATCCCAACATAAAACGGTGATAGCCTAACATTCAGATTCATTCTCTGCGATAACGGGACGCCACGGGACGTTATGTCTGATGGTCAGAGCCCTTGAAAACACGGAACACTATAACCACCACCGGGACGCCACGGGACGTTATGTAGTACGTGTACCGTCCCGTGGTCCGTTCCGTCCCGTGTTTTAGTATTAGGCGTTTTTGAAGCCCACTACAGGGTCGGCTGTGTACAGGCTGATGGTCGAGCGTTCATCATGGAACAACACCAGCTGGTTCCTCCGGTTGATGTCTAGGGCTTGGTATGTAAATGGGATAGGAAATATGACGGGCTCCACTGTAAGAGAATATGATAATTGATTTCATGAATATGACGATCCTGCGATTGCTGCACGCAGTTTACTATTTATATTTGAAACTGTTTAATCCTCTCTTGCAGCCAGAACAGCATTACATGGAGACTTTGAATATTACGAAAGGACGCGAGTATTTGTAATGTTCCAAGTATCTATAAATTGGACTTATCAAAAATAGAGAAAGATGTCCCCATTTGAATTGTTTTTCTTTTCTTAAATACATCACCATACAAAGGCAGACGGTACCTCTCCATTTAAATCCCAATTTCACATAGACGATGGTAGTTCCAGATGCTCCAGAAGATGAGAGAAGCTTAGTGACATTTCGAGGTGGGTCGTGGGTGATCTGACCTCAAATGTGAAGTGATCTGGTTTGGTACGGAATGAGGCACCCCTTCTGGCTGGTTCTGGGTTTTTGTGCTTGACTGTGGCCTCGTCTGTTGATTCGGGAGGATGTACGGTCGACGGAGTAGACAGCCCGTGACCCGTTACAATGTGAAGCAATGGAAAAATGAAACAGACGTATATATCCCAATAGGTCTGTTGTTCACGATGCTCCATGATAAATACTGTCTTCTTGGAGGAAATGACACGCTTCTGCTTGTTTCTGGGCCAAAAATTGTTATC
>JAGTTF010005948.1:73113-104103 GCA_019095985.1 Streblospio benedicti
CAGTTTGTTCTGCCTGGTTGTTGTAGAGTTGTGTAGCGTATGAACTGTTTGAAACAACGAGAGTTTAGCATAAAAATCACTACGACCAACTTTATTAAATACAATTGTATGTTACTTAAACAAACCTATACATTAAAAATATATACATTAAACACGTTAAATACACTGTATATTATAACTTATTATCACATGTATATCACATATATAAAAACAGTCCCAAATAGTTAATCTATAAAACCATTTAACACACAAAATAAAAATATACCTGTTTGAAACAACGAGAGTTTAGCATAAAAATCACTACGACCAACTAAAGATGTGGCGGCAGTACCTGCTTAAATACCGTTCCAAACAGGGATTACACAGTACCTATTAGTGATATTATATTAAATGAATATTAAACTGTAGTGTGCTAAAACGCAAACTGCTACAGACACGTGTGCAAGTACTGAACGTCAAAGGTCAACCATCATGGAACGGCTGCCGATTGGTCGGTCGGCCCGTGAGCGACAAAAGGGACCAGGGTGCTATGTAGTATTGCCGGTGTGTTGAAATCATCAGTCGATTGACTGGTGGCAGTACAGTAAAGACGTGAAGGCGGATTTGCTGTATTTTGTTACATATTTTCAGCTTGTTGCAGTTTCAACACCTACTAATTGCCTTTTTCGTTTTAGGTAGGATCCTGGTGGATCTTCATCAGCGCAGCAGACGACGCAGAGGGCTGGGGCAGTCATGATGGCTGACCTAGGCCCTGATGAAGCAGCCGGGGTGGGTCGAGGCCCACTTCCCCATTACGTAGAGGAGTTGGTGGTCGACTTATGTAGTCGAGCAGCCGATGGAAGGAGTGGAGGATGCCGACGGGGGACGAGGTGCTTATGGCACGCCTCGCCGCCCTGACGCAGGGAATGGATGAGAGCGGGCAGTTTCGACTGTGCCCGACGACGAGGCTACCTGGACGGCGAGGACGTCGACGCTGACCCGGAGGAGGTTACGCCTCTGAGTCGTTGGGCGGACAAAGTGCAGCAGCAAGAGGATGCCCAGCAACAGGACGAGGGAGAACCGGAGCGGACGTAGCAACTACTGGCGCCAAAGCCTGACGGGTCGAAAGCCCCGCAGGTGGCGGCAAGTGGCGCAAGGCGCCGCAGCCCCGACCTCAAGCCCCGAGCCGACCGAGAAAGAAGAGAGGCGGTTTTTCAAGGGAGCCGCATTAACACGACAGGTGTTGTACGCTAACAGGTACGTGGGGGAGCACCCCAAGAAGGTGTCCGTTACCTGGCGGATCATTATCACCGGACTACCCCAACACTCTTACCAGAAGTCGGGGAGCGGGTATGGAGGCGGCGGCCACCTCCGTGGGCTGGCACGGTCTCCCCAATGACTTCCGCCCGCGGGACGCGAAACCGGAGCTACGATGGTGCACAGTAGGGTGGGTGGCGAACCAGACTGGTCATACCGCTTCTTCCTAAGCTGGTTCAGAAGTGACGCTCGGGCGGCTCGACTTCGGGTGGACAAGATCACGCATGAGAATGCGCAGTTGTTGTTCATCGCCTTTCTGGAAGCAGGAATGAGGTGCCCAGTCGCGTGGATGCGAACCTTGGGCCAGCCCTGGATGCAGACAATAAGTTTGTTCTGCCACAACCCCAGGCCATGTTGACTCGGGATCGCCAGTTTCTAACTCGGCGACCGACAACTGTGCCAAGATAGACGCGACACTGATATGTGCACCCGCACTCCAGTCGCAACGAGAACATAGATGGGATGGGTTGGTGAGTGTCCTGGAACACTGGGCCCATTTCCACATGAAGGGGGATGCTGCTTTTCCGCCCCTTGCTGCAGTGGAGTGGCGATAGAGATGCTGCCGCCAACCTGTCAGAACGCAATGCTTCCGCCCCTGACAGCCGCTGTTCAGCACATGGTGGCTGAACACATGAATGAGGTTGACCTCAAGAAGGCGGAGCTCCTGGAGTCGCGAGAGAAGGCTCGCCATCGCGCCAAGAATAGGGACACGAGGAGTGAGGATGAAGACGACGAGCGCTGGACGGGGGGACATTAGCTCGCCCTACCTCAGTCGCCCAGCAGCTGGTACTGAATTCATGAGCATTTACGTGTCTCATATCGGGCTACCTAAGGTCATCGGGCGGAAGAAGTGGTTCCCAGATGCGAAGCTGGCGCGGGTCTTTGTGGGTTTCCATCTACGTGAAGTAGATATGGAGAAGCAGCCTGTGGGACCCCGCGCACAAGGATTGGCTCAAGATGTGCGCTGAAGATTTCGCCCCGGTGGACGGCTCCTCTCAGCTCGTACTCGTGACAGCTCCTAAGGGGCCAAGCCGGTACAGCGATATGGCAGCTGCCGCAGCCAGTAAGCGCCACCACCAGCAGCAGCCTTTGCAAGATCCCGCGCAAGAAGTCCACAGCAACTTCGAGCTCCTGAGCCTGTAGCTACACCTGTGCCCGCCAGGCATAGCGTAATGCAGGCCCTGTTCAAGTCGGTGAAAGTGCTTTCGCTGCCCCCTCGGCCGACCCCGACACCAAGTCCGACCGCCAAGAAGTCGCCTGCTGCGACTGTGACTTCCTCATCGGAGTACCCCTGCCACGGGTGCTGCCGGCACGGGCACGCCACCTCCTCCATCGCGACCATCCGGATTGGGACAGCGTGGTAGGCGAGGCGCTTGGGGGAGAGGGGGCTGCGCAGAAGCGCGGTCGCTCCAACTCTGCCAGCATCAGTCCGATCCCGGGGAGGAAAGAAGCCTTCCATCGCAGGACATTCCGCGCCACCGTGATGACACATGGGTGGGTCGCGCCAGAAGGCAGAGGAAGACTTGGCAGCACTGCGCAGTGAACATGCCGCTTTGGAGAAGGAGCTACACACCAAAGAGACCAAGTGGGCTCGGGATCGTGTTGTTCTTGACAACAGCTCCTCACCCAAAACAAGAGGCGACGACTATAAAGAAGAGGTCAATCGCCTGGCGCACCCGAGAGAGACCACGCACGAAGAGAGCGGAATGCACTGCAGACGCAGTTGGAGACTGCGCAGGGCAGCTGCAAGAAACTTCGGCGAGAAGTTCTGGCTGTTCGCGAGGAACTTCGCAACAGTTCGTGAGGAGGAGGGGGCCAATGGCGTCTGGAGGTGGCGTCATTGCGTGCGACGGGCGTCCATACGCGATCCCGCAAAGGGAGTCTGCGTGTGCGCCACACTGCAAGTCGGGCAGAGCTGCAGTGGTTGTCCGAGGGGAGCTGGTTCGTACGCTGGTGCGACCGCCGACTTTCGGGCAGCTGACTGGAGGTCACCAGGACCTGATGAACGACCAGCGTGGGGAGATCGCCAATGCGCGCGACATGTTGACCGCCCACAAGAATGCCTTTCCCGAGTTTGATGTGCACCGGCTGTCTACACTTGTGTACGACAGCTGGTTGCCGGGCTCGAGGACACATGCGCCAGACTCTGGCCCAACATCTACAAGCACCACATCGGCAGAACCTTCTCTGGCCGATGAACTCCCGCTGCTTCGAGCGCCTCGCGTCCTGCATCGTGGTTGACGAGCTCAACACGACCATGGGCGGGACGCTCCACTGCGTAGGAGTTGCCCTTGCGCAGCAAGAGGCCAAGGCTGCTGAGTTGTCAGCAACGGATGGGTTCACATGGACGATGCACGGCAACGGATGGCGGACCACATGGATGTCAGCGACTTTTTCAGGAGCTGAGAAGCAACCTGCCCGACATGACATTGCAGCATCATGACTCTTAAGGGAGATCTGCCCTGACAGCCCACAATGTCAGTCCGCCACTTGGAGCAGGAGCTGGACGATTGCATTTATCGATTCCAGAGCATCAGAGCAGCTTCAGACTCGTTCAGATGACCAAGAGGTCCCTGGTTGGCGGACAGGGGAACGTCGGGGACATTAGGAGGGTCTACGCCCAATCGTGCGAGCTGAAGGAGTTCGACGTCGCCCAGCCAGTCATTCCAGAGCATCAGAGCAGTATGGACGGACGCCCGACACAGGGTCCAAGAGGTCCTGCAAGTTTATCAGGAAGGGGCGACCGGGCGACTCCAACTCAAACCAGCCGTGGAAAACGGAATCCTGTTCCGTCAGCATCCGCGAGACTCTCAGTTCGCGCCTCCAAGCACAGCGGGTCAAGTCCGGCCCAACGCTGGTCAAGAAGTAGGGATGCGCCGGGTAGGAACAGCATATCCCAACACACGGGTCGAGGGTCGTATGCTCCTGACAAGAGTTCAGAAGGCGGCACTGATGAGTGTTGGCCAAGTTTTTTGCTCCAGCAACGCCGGACGCCGGGCGTGGGCGAAATCTTGATGGCTGGGACATCAATGGAGTAAGGGTTGTCCTCGCAGGCGGTGGGCCAGTTACCACCCCCTGTCTACTGTGGTTGGGCTTTTGAGTCCAAGGGCGATCTGACCTTCAGTGGCTTTTCGTGATGTTTGCCGTCGGCGGGCTAATCGCTCTCTACACGGTACACCATCCGACATCAGAAGCCGGCGGCCCTCCATGTAGTTTGGCCTTTGTGTACGGCCCTCTTCCAAATTTCCTTCCTGTTTTGTTAATAAGTCGCGTGGTCCTGTTACCCCTCCTATTTTTAACGGTGTCCACAGTCCTGCTGCATTTCACTTATACACCAGGTGGACGTTGGGGAGAGTTTTTGCTTTTTGTATATTTTCAGGTGCTCGGCGGCAAGTGTGAAAGACGCCCAAGTGTGCAACCAGTGTCGTGGAAGTGGTGCCAGCTCGCAGACTTAACCGCTGAGCAGTCGCGAAGTCCCCAAACAATGGAGTGCGAGTGGAGAGAATGGCAAGGCCCCGAAAAGCCGCCCCCTTCTGCCGTACACTTTTGGATACTTTGTGTTGTTTCAGTTAACGTGTAGTTCCCAAGCAGGTAGGCTATACCCGTAAAAAGCAGTGTAGTCCTAACTCCGTGTGAACTGGGGGAGTGTGTAACTAAACTAGTTCTCAGTAGGGTCTCCAGTGCGCGAGGTTGCAGCAACCTCGCAGAGTATAAAGTAGTTATAAGTAAGTTGCACTGGACTAGGTTTCTTATCCCTTGTTACACACACCTTGTTGTTATACCTTCTAAGCCCACTGTAGGATTAAGGACTCAGTACACTATAGTACTGAGACTTGGCCATTAGGGCCTCAGTTTCCCTTTGTAGACGCTAGTCGGATAGCACGTAGGGCTGGTAACCTATTCCTTTGGGGATAGGCCTTCTTTACTTATCTGACGGGCTAGCCGGTGGCGAACCCCCCCCCCCGGCGCCTGCAACCGCAGAAGCCAAAGGGGACGCCCTGATCGTTGCGTGTCAGCACCGGGTGCGAAGTCCCCTCCAAGTAGGGGGCCTGTCGTGAAACCCGGCTTGTTAGTCACCAGGCACCGCCCAGTACGCTGGACAGTGGCCTGCGTGGGGTACCAGTTAACACAATGAGGAGTAGTAAGGGAACCAACATCGCCAAGGGATCAGTCGCCGTCGCGCTGGCCCCAGCCTCGCTAGCGGTGTCGCGAATCAATCAGCGCGCTGCCCAGTGACCCCAGGTCGCACTGGTGCCGCGCGACCGATCCCAACTTTGTTTACATAATGTTTTATTATTGTTTAATTGTTTAACATTGTTCAATATTGTGCAATGGTTAAAAGTTGGTTGAGAGAAGAAAAGTTGTCATGCCACTACATTGATTTATTGTCTGTACATATGTACCTGGGTATGTATGTTGTATGGATTTTGGTTATATACTATATATTGATTACTTTTTAGTACATAGTATGTAAATAGGTGATATTGATTTAGCGACTAGATGAGATGTGGCAGTTAGGGATTGGCTGGCTGGGGGGGTGTACTGTATCGGTTTTTTTTGTGTGATTTTTTGGTTTGTAAAGGCTAGGTAATTATATGGACCTGACTGTAACATCAGATTCACTTGTTGACGTGGAGGCAGTGATCAATATTCATATTATACAAGGAAACTGGATATAAGCTGATGGGGTTTCTATGCTGGGATTCATGCATGAATTTGGGGCTTGCGGACAAAGTGGACTCATCAATGTTAACGTGGCAACGTGGAGGAGGACTGGCTATAATCTTGTGAAACATCTAGAACTATCCAGGGACTAAAGAGAAGAGGGAGCCGAGTGTATTTGTTTTTCCAAAGTTTGTTTTTATTTTGTTCCTGGTTGTACAAACAATTCATAATTAAACCTACTCTTTTTATATATTTTTTCACTAAATTGTGTTGTGTTATCTTTCACAATAGTGTCTCATTCAATCCATTGCCCAACACCCTCATAAAGTGATTGACTGCCCCAGGCAATCCAGTATTTTGTGACACTTGGTGAGGTTGTTGTTATCCGCGTAAAGTGTGAACTTGTTTTCACTGAGGTAATAACCAAACTGGGCGAGGGAATAGCACACTGCAAGGATTTCAAGTTCTAGAATATCTCTTTTGTGTTCTGATTCGGTGAGCGATCGTCCGCAGTATGCTATTGGCACGAGGTTGCCTGAATTGTCTTGTTGCATAAGAGGTCCACTGATGCCTGAGAAGCTGGCATCTATGAAGAGGTAGAAACGCTTGGTGTGGTCTGAGTAATGAAGCAGGGGTCTGGATGCCAGGGTGCGCTTTGAGCACTTTGAAGCTTTCTGTGCAGGCTGGGGTCCAGTCTCATTTGACGCCTTTTTAAGTAAGGTTGATTAAGGCGGTCACTTTGTCGCCCTTTTTTGGTATGTAAGTTGAAAAATAACTGCAGATACCGAGGAAACATTTTAGTTACCTGAGTTTGGTTGGCTGAGAGAATGTGGTGATGTAATCCGTGTGTGACTTTGAAGGTTGAAGTCTGTGGGATGTGATGGTGTGTCCCAGGTAGTCCCATGAGGGTGTGCCCAAGGAGCATATTGAGGCCAGATTTAGACCTGTGGATGCCATCTTGTATGATGTGGGGGTTAGATTGTGCTGTTGAGACCGGACTGTAGGATGGTGGCGTGAAATGGGAGGCATCCGGCGATGATGGCGGTGCAGTGGGGTTCCAGTTAGAGATTTTCGTTTGTGAGAACGTCACACATGGGCATCTGCATGTTCATGGTGTTTTTTGGCAATGTTGAAGAACCACGCTTATTCTACACGACTTTATTCGATCTTAGTTATGTTCCAACTTCCCGACTTCTCTTGGGAGCCCCCCCATATCGCACTCCAGACTCTGCTGCGTTCGCTTTGCCAGCTTAGCTAGCGGTGTGCGGTATGGCTGACGTGAGTTATGGCTCCCGTGCCCATACGCCACACCGCATCCTCTCCCCTCCCCAGAGGCCATCCGCTTGAAAAGCCGGGCGGTCAGGGTCATACTCTCGAGGGAGAGCCAATGGCGCGACGAAGAGTTCGGCATTGTCTGCGTGACAGTATGGGGTAACATGTAATATTACATAAGCATAGACATTGTAACTATTTCTAGATAATAAGAATGATAGGTAAGAAATGAAATCTCGAGTAAATACAGGTAAGGTAGGAATAAAATAAGTGATAACATATAATGACAATAAGAATAATAATTATAATAATAATAAGTAGATAAACGTAATCATGGAGCAATTGAATGTTGCTCCATCCAAATAAATATGCCAAATATGTCGAAAGAGTTAGAGTAATACAGTAATAAATCAACAAATGTTACATAGTACGAATAAGCAGACTATAAACTAGTGAAAAGGATAAAATATATAGTATATATATACATATATGAATGCATGCGAGCAGATGACAATGCGGCGTGTTTCACGTGTAATCGATTAGCAGCAAACTGTGGCGAATGGACCGCCCGGGTGGCTCTGTGGGTGGTCCTGATTGTCGATTATTGAGACCAGCTGCTGGGCGAGAGGTGTGACGATAACAATTAGCACCCTGGGGCGCTTCCTTGCGTGTCCCGTGTGGCTCCTATGTGTCAACAAGTCGTCCGTTCTTCCCGTGTTGGCGTACACTGTACGGTTTTGCATAGAACCCGTGGGTGAAAGGTAGCGGCACTTGTGTCTTTGGTGCCAAACTGAGCAGACAAGTTTCCAGGAATTGTTGATCTTGATCAATCTCCAGTTTTGGTGAGGTATAAGCAGAGCTTGTGAGGAAATCAAGAGTTCTGGTGAGGAAAATGTTTACTTTCGAAATCGGCGGTTTGGATTTTCCACTGTAAACGGGCTAAAAATCATTTCTAACCACATGTTTTGTCATCCATGCACTATAAGAATATTTCTGGCACATACTAATGCGATTTATTTCCACTCACATGGGCTGGTTTCTGCTGCTAAGTCTGCAATACATGACCACCCACCTTCAAAATTGAGGTCATCTGATAGAAAACGACGAATATAGTGGCTATAAAGACGTAATTCATGCAAAATATGATTGAGATTGTATCTCAAACTTGATACAAAACAGATTACACTATTCCCATGCTTTTTAAAACCACATAACTGGCCAAAATTACAAAAGTCGTGGTACGCTGTTATAAGCAGTTTTGGTGAGAGCTACAAACCAGTTTTGGTGAGTAAATTGAATATATGTAAGGTATTTTGATTATGTTTCATCTTTCGGATAATTATGTAGGTTGAAAAGTTTGGTTTTAAAGAGCTTTGGATGTCAGCACCCATACCAGCATCTATAGCCAGCTATAGAAGCTGATCATTCTCTGAACTTAAACGGAGTTATGTGGTTTTTTAACCAGTCATGATCTAATGTTAATTATGGCAACACAGGCAATTCCTTAGATACGTAAGTACGTTAAACTAGCGCAGTGCTCTGATGGCTACTCTATATAATATGATGACAAAATGTTAACACAACAGTTACGGATGTAGTCCAGTATTGTTTAGTAATATAGAATACAAGTGACGATATGTGTGTAAAAGCAGCAGTAGCAACGTAAGCAGCATAAGAAACAGTAAAAGCAGAAGCAGAAGCCATAACACCAACACCATTTTAATGGGTTGATTGACCAATGAGACGGGGGACCAAAGAGATGTGCCTGGTCTCTGTTGATCAAATCTAGTCTTCAATGTTTTGGATGACTCGCCGACTTACGACATGGGAGAATAAGTTAGATATCTATTGAATTATGTCTATGGATTGTTTGCATTAGCATTCAAATTCAACATTCCATTATTGTGTAATAAGGCACAATGTTCATATTAACGTTTTTTAATAAAAACAATATATTCCTCTGTTCTTTAATCTGTTAGTTTTGTTTGCATTGATAATGACCTGATACCTATTACACACACCTGAATTATACAAATAAACTGACCATGTGGTCACTATTTAAAACAACAGCTAGAGCCTGCATGACAAACATACATACTAATGATACTGGCATATTGAATAAAGAAACCATAATGTGCCCTCTTCAAGTACAGATGCAACACTGTGTTTATTAATTGCTATGCTATACATAGATGAAAACTAGAATTACCACAAAGCATTAAGCTTTAACATTTCACAGAATAAATCAGCATACACTCTTAATATTGCAATATGCAAGTCCTCACAAGCTCTTGTTTCATGATTTTCAACTCCTCACAAGAACTGTTGATTGTACATTTCTGTAGATTTGGAGACTTTACACAATATAGAAGTTAATAATACAGATGCAATGCATAAGGTAGTTTTCAGTCAAGCATAAGCTACATGCCTGACCCAACTAAGGGTTTAACAAAGCAATATAAGGCAAAATATCACTCATTTTCGGACAGTGGACAGCCATGTAGAACGAGGGTCTTCATGTATTGCAGACTTAGCAGCAGAAACCAGCCCATGTGAGTGGAAATAAATCGCATCAGTATGTGCCAGAAGTATTCTTATAGTGCATGGACGACAAAAATTGTGGTTAGAAATGATTTTTAGCCCGTTTACAGTGGAAAATCCAAACCGCCGATTTCGAAAGTAAACATTTTCCTCACCAGAACTCTTGATTTCCTCACAAGCTCTGCTTATACCTCACCAAAACTGGAGATTGGAGCAACGGAATGCAAGGTCCCAGGGGCCAAGCCTGCAGCGCAGGCCCAGGTGGACAGTGCCGTCGTGGATGTCGTGGCCCAGGCCAGTGCAGTAATGAATGGGTGGCACCTGGTCCTGGTCCCAGTGGGAGCAGCCCAAATGCGGTGCCTGCTGACCGAGCAGGGCCTGCGGTTGCTCCAGCTGCAGATGATGCATGTCGGCCTGGGGTAAACGGCACTGCCAAGGACGGCGGCACAGGCCCAGAAGACGAGTATGCGGGTCTGTCGGGGACCGAAGACGCTGCCGAGGGCGGCGCCGTAAGCCCCACCTCTAGTTTGAGTTCGAGCCCCCCTTCGCCGGGTTGCCGGAAACCCGCGGGCCACACCAGGGGCTGCGAGCATCGGCGCAGGAGGCGAGCAGGAAGAAAAAGTGACTCAGCGCCCGGTGGGAACAGCGTCTTGTGGAGCTTGAGGAGAGGCTGGTGGTACACGCAAGCGGCGGCAAATTGTCTGAGCATAGCTTGGCGGGTAGTGCAAGCAGGGCATCTGGGCGTCCAAGCTTCGCCCCTCCCATCCCGGTCTGCGCTTGGGGCCAATTTTTCGGGTGATAACAGCCGTCTGAAACGTCGGCGGTCACCCAGCTACGACCCCAAGCCGATAGGGGCGGGCAGGATATGACAGCGGACTACCAGCCTCCTTCGCCTCACGCTGTTTCCCGGAGAGGTGTGTGCCATCAACTGGGTGGTGTATGGACCGCTCCGTCTCCCCCCTCCCGTGCTGCGACTGCGGGGGCAGTGATGATTACGGTCGAGTAGTACGAGCGCCCTAACGCGCCCCGTATTGATGATCGCAGCCTCCGTGCGCGGTCTCAGCATGACAGCGAGCGTGCAGAGGGTGAGCCTGCATGCGGTCTCGCGGCGGCGTAGGTCGACTATGCTGGACGTTAGCGAGACGCACTATCTGGCAGCGGAGTAGCAGCCCCCGTAATGTGCGTGGCTCCTCCCGTGGTAGGAGTTGACCTCGTAGCCGAAGCCGCCACCGAATTCACAGTAGTCGCAGCAGGGCGCTGGTCAGAGTCGGGCGGCACGCGTCATGGCAGCAGGGCACACATCGCAGCAGGAGTGGCATGCGCCACAGGAGCCCCGCCGCCGCAGGGAGCCCGCATGATGACGCGGCCGCCAGTCCTTACCTGCACGTGTCCCTGCACGCAAGTTTTACGGTGGTTTTGAGGTGCGGGGCGGGTATGAAGCGGTGCATTGGCCTGCTTATCACCGCCCCCTGCACTTCCTGTAGTTGTTGACGCAGCGTGTTGGGGAATGAGATCGCCGGAGGTCCCCTGTGCGCTGGCCCGGCTTGAGACCTCACAGGAGTGGGGTCGTGGCGGCAGGCGGGACACGCGGGACCGTGCGTGGTGAATGTGTTTTGTGTGAAACTGTGGGTGATGATTGATGGCCATGTGAAGGATGGATAAGATATGAATGGCGTTGCGTTGGAAAAGGTCAGCAGTGGCGGAGGATGGACCAAAAACAAGTTGGCTTTACATTTAAAATTTTATAGTTTAGTAGTGTATGTGTTGATGATGAAAACTCAGCATAGTGTTGACTTAACTCATATACTGTCTTCTGGGGACCGTGTTCTTGTTTTTGATATCATGTAGTACGTAAATATGTCGGGACGTATGGTTAAGATGTTATACAAGTTATTGATATGGATGTGACGATGACAGTAGACAATTACTATGTAGTTGACCACGTGGTAGGGTAGATTTCATAGTATAATGAGTAGTGTATGTAAATGTTATAAGTATTATGGTCTGGCATGCGGTTTTGTGTTCGTCGAATTTCCCTTTAAATTAATCACCAATACATTTAATATTGACTTGTGCTTTAGTGATGTACGGGTGAACGAATTCTGAGTGAATAAACATTTTTATTCCATATCGTCATTTGTTGGGTCGTTGTTTCTTATGGACTTATATTTGTTGTCCCCGTAGTTCTTTGAAAGCATGCAACCGTAATAATTTTGCTGTTTCGAAATTCTCAGGAGGACCCCGTAGTTGGTTAGGGAAATATGAAAATGGCGTGGCATTTTTGATCGTGAGGACATAATTTCCTAGGCGTAATTGTAGATCCGTCTCCCAATTCATTGTGATTGAAGGAAAACATGTGTGTTTACTTAGTGTAAAACCTGCAAAACGGGGCAAGTCCAATACAGTGAGCCTGGTGTCTGCTGGGATGTCTGTTAGGTATATAATGCAGATTTCCTTTGTGGTAAAAAAAATTGTAGTACAAGGACAAAGTTTGGTTTAGAATCTGGTGAGTTTCCAATTGTCTATAGGTTGCCAGGCGACACACGGTTTTGTATACAGCATATAATATGGCCAGAATCAGTGATGCGAGAATAGAGTAGCCGATAACATTTACCTCGTCTTCTAGATCAGGTAGTAGATAGCGTGTTGGGATGGGGGACCTGGTCGTGAATGCGTCAAGTTTGAAAGCAAGGCCCAGCGGGAGTCCACTAGCCAAGGTGGCCGGCACTGGGAGGTCAGGCAGGTTCCCTAGTGGGTTGTTATCATTGTTGTTGTTACGGCTGCGTGACCACCAGAGGAAGATTAATGCAGCCATTAATCTTAGATTCCAGGAAATGAGCACAATGATTGCATAAATGTCTAGCCAGCTTACACGTCTGCTTTGTATGTGGCTAGACATGGGTTGAATGTCGGTTAGTTTGTATTCATTGATTTTATCGAAGAATTCATCTGTATCAGGCCAAATTCCATATTGAGTTTCATGTCTTCCTCAAGACGGGTCTTGTATTTTGTCATGTTGATAAAACTGTTTTGCGGTTCAGTTTTTGACTTACAATTGACTGTGGGGAAACTGAGTTTTTGACTGTACGTTCATCCCCTGTGCTAATTTGAGGTTAATAGGAAAACAACGTGAGCAGTCTTGTCTTGATTGCATTCTTTGATTTGAGGTCCGATCATGAGACCATCGGCTATTATAGAACAATGGCATGGTAGTTCGACTATAGCGTGTGATGATATGTCTAGCTGCTTTTTTGTTGGGCGTACAGGCAGGATAGTATCACTGGGGAATTAAAATTGTTGAGCAGGTACGTGTAATTGCCGACATTATCGTTGATAAAAGTGCAAAATTTACAATCGGAAATGTCTGCCAGATTATTAAAGATGTTGTTTATGGTTCATGGGTAAACAACTTCTGGGGTGTGGCAGACAAAAAACGTGTTTGCGGTAGTGGGGAAAGCTCATGAGCACTGGCAAAGCCGAATGAAGTGTAATCTTTGAAATGAGCAAAAAGTCGTTTTTAATGGATAATTGCATAAATTTTGAGTTGTGATTGACGCTGTCCCGGCCATGAATAGGCAGGACGTGGCTTTTTCAGTTTGTAGGCGTCGAATATTTCTACTGCTTGGCGTAGAATTGGTATTTTGACGTGAATGAAAATTGTATCTCCCGTGATTGAAGCGACTGTTGATCGGACCGTATAGTGATATTGTCTGAAATTGTTGTACAGGAGGGGTCTGAGGTTTAGAGGACGTAGTTTAAGACGTATGTCCTCAAGGCCTTTGTGTAAGGTTCTGTGTGATATCAGCTGCCTGGGTAGAAAACCTTAACCTAGATCATTGAGTGCCGCCCGTGATTGAAACGACTATGTTATGAAACCCCATAATATGTTCGGTTCTTTGTTGTAACCGTTGAAATACAGCAAGCATTTCAAAAAGGTAGTTGATATCCGACGGTGACGCTGAAACTATATAGATCATTAACACGTTCATTAACACCGTCTAGGTTTTTTATGGTAGTTAACAGGGCATCGTCATTATTCCTGACGTGCAAAAGTATGTTTTCTGCTTTGGCTGCTGTAGTGTTGTACATATATTTAATGAAGTTGTACAGGGACTTGTGGTTTTCGCCGAGTATTTGGGCTTTCTTGCTGATATGTAAAACTTGTTGTTGCAGCTTTTTCACATCTTGATTCTGTGCTGTGCCAAACAACGTACGTAGGAGGCCACCGCGAGGAAGGAGTGCTCTTTTGTCTTGCCCGTCGTGTACAACGAATTGAGATTGCACTTCCTCGTATGACCTCATCAAACGTGCGGTGGTCATCTTTAAATTCTTAAGTTGTGCGATTTCAAGATTAGTTGAGTTAAGAATGTATAGACAAACGTGTTGAATTGACCCTGTCATGGTGCATTCTATGTTAATGTTCTCATTTTTTTATATATGTGCGTTGCTATGGATTGTAGTCGAGGTAATTGGATTAGAAAGCTGGCGTCATAGAAATCTGTGGCTCTCTTTACTGTGTATTTCTCGTGGGTAAACAGCAGACCTACGCTAGCTTTAAAGGTGAAATCTGTAGTTAAACACTTGGTCGAGTGGATGTGTGAAGTCAGCACTGCTAATCCCATCCAGATGTATCTCAGCAGGGGTACAGATGGTCGATTCCCCGCATGATGAGGTGATTATGGGTGATAACGTGGCGATGATGTCTGATGTCTGATTCGGTTTGGGTGAGAGGTTGTTCGTCTCTGAGTATCTGGAGGTTGTGTTCATTAATGAATTTCATTGACTCTATTTGGGCTGCGAGGAGATCCCTGTTGTGTTCTGCCAGCGTAATGATGTCGGGTGTCATGATGTCGAGGATACTTCTTAGGTGTTTCCCGTAAATCACTTGGTGAGGGCTGAAACCCGTGTTTCGATTAACCGTCGCATTAATGTTGAAAACAACCACGGGTAGCATCTTGTCCCATTTTTTGTGGGTGTCTTTCAAAAACACATCTCAAAAAGATTTACTGAAATTCTATTCATACGTTCCGTGCGACTATTTGCTCATGCTAAGAACGGCTCACGTGGCAGAGTTTCATGTCAACCAGCTGGGTGGTTTCTCTCCAAACATCTGCTATAAAGTTTGGCCCTCGATCAGACACCACCTGTAGAGGTGTACCGTATATGCATAGTAAGTTCTTGATAAATCCTCTTGCAAATTCAGCTGCAGTCGTCGTCTTTGTTGGCCAACAGATTAACAATCTTGAGGAATAATCCACAACAACGGCTATGTATAGATTTCTATTTTTTGTTAGGCTAAATTTTCCTAGAAAATCCGTCCTGAGTTTTTTAAGGGGTGTCGTGGCGTGAGGACTTTGGTGGGTGGTATTTTTGTAGAGGCAAGGGAGTTCTTGTTTCTGTTGCATGTAAGACAGCTAGATATGTTTTTTTCTAAACATGGCATCCATGCCCCGCCATATAAAAGTTGTTTTTTGCCATTTCAATACACTTGGTATAGCCGAGGTGGCTGCCTATCAGTGACGAGTGTACAGCTTCCATGACTGTGGATTGGAGGTGGGGGGGCACTAATTTTCTGAGTAAGTGGGGGTCACGCTGGCCACTGTTACTGTGTGCTGTATGATAGAGGATGGGGTGTGTGGCCATGACTACATATGCATATTTCCTTCATCGAACAGATCGTTCACGTTTGTATGTCGGTGGTGATGTGTTGAATAGTGAAAATTGGATTAGATCGATTTGCAATCCTCGTCTGATTGTTGTTCTCTGGTGAAATCCGCGGGTGATAATCCATGTAGAAATGGCGTGTTGCAGCTGACTTCGTCCGGCGGGTTGTAGAAATTTCACTTTCTTTGATGTGACAGGTGCATGTAATTTGTCACTGTTGCCCCCATCAGAGGAGGTGCTCGCTCATGGGACATGGTGAGCAGGCTGAGAAGTGTCTATAATAGATGTATCTGTGTGGCACTGTAATTCATCAACTCGGTTAGTGTTTGATGTTTGTATTTGTGATTCATGAGGGTGGTGTAATTTTTAGATTGCGCTCTTGTGACTACATTGATGTTGCTTGGCATGAGTGGGAATTCATCCATTTTATCATCAGCAAGTGATCTGTCGTGGTCATACGTGCGACAACTGAGGCTGTCTGCAATTTTGTTTTTGGCCCCGCTGATGTGTTTTATCTTAAAATTGTAACCAGCTATGAGTAAGGCCCATCATGCCATTTTTGGGCTAAGTTTCTTATTATTTTGGAGAATATTTGTAAGGCTGCAATTATCCCATATAGAGTAAATTGTTTGTGGGATAGGTAATAGTCAAACTGTTGGAGGGAGTAGCACACAGCCAACTCCTCGGACTCCATAATCAGACGAACAGCCTCCTGGGGAGTCATGCTCCTGACACAGTATGCGATAGGGACCAGGTGACCATTAATTTCCTGCATTAAAGCTCCTGCTATGGCATGTCCCGAGCTGTCTGTGAAAAACATGGAAGCTTTTTTTGCTGTGGTCAGCGTAGTGTAATATGGGCTGAGATGACAGAATATCTTTTTAGTTTCTGGAAGGATTTCTGACAATCTTCTGACCAGTTCCATTTACGTCTTTCTTCAGCAGGTCTTGTAGTGGCTTCACCAATTTACCCTTATTTGGTAGGAAGGTCATAAAAATCCGATTACACCGAGAAAACTTTTGAGGTCTTTACATTTGGAGGGTACCGGGGAATGATTTAATAGCCATAATTTGCTCTAGGGAAGGACGTACTCCTGCTGCTGAGATTTTGTGTCCTAGATACGTGCATTTGGGTACTGCAAAAACGCACTTAGAAGTTGACAATTTCAGCCCCGCATTGGCTATTGCTGATAAGACATTGTGAAGATCAGTGATGTGTTGTGATGGGCTTGGACTGAATACGAGGATGTCGTCCAAGTAAGCAGTGGCACACACGTTCATATATTCTTGGAGGACTTTGTTGATGACCTTGGTAAAATGGGAAGGGGCGTGGTCTATTCCTTGTGGAACTTTTATGAACCGGAAACTTTTGTTGTCGAAATGGAAACCGCATAGGTGTCTGTTGTCCTCATGTAGGGGGTATCTGGAAGTACCTGCTTTTTAAGTCTAGCACACTGAAGACCACGCCCCCTTTTTCAGCAATGTTGTCGATGATGGACTGGATGCTTGAGATGAACCAATGCCCATAAATGACATTACTATTTAACGAGCGTAAATCTATTATTGGGTGCAGTTCGTATGATTTTGTGTCTTTTTGTAGGTGTTTCCTGGACTTCTTGACACCCTTACGAACAGCCACCAGCGGGAACACCCATGAAATGTCACTGGACATTTCAATGACGCCCTGACGGAGCATCTCATCGACCTTCTCTTTCACTTGGGCCTTAACTTCCGGTCGTAGCTGTACTGCGTGAAATGCTTGGCTTCTGCATTGGGTTTGAGTCATATTTTGAGAGGAGAATGCTTACAGCACCCTAACTGGCCTCCTTTTTCCATGAAAGCTTGTCTGTTGTTGGTGAGGGTGCGCAGTAATTGTGTTTTAAACTTTTCATCTCCCAAGGTGTCATTGAGATTGAAAGGTAGGTTGCGGTCAGAATCATTTGGGGGTTTGTCTGGGTCGCTCTGGATGGAACATACATCATTTACGTGTGGGTCGTATATGTCTTCAATGCCATTAAGATTGAAAGATGCTACGATGGTGCCTGCATTCAAAGTTATTGGTGACAGCGTTGGATTGAAAATGGCTACTGGCACTTTGTCATTTTGTGTAGTGGACACTGAGTCGAGGACACATGTCTTTATCTATGATGTTTTGGGGAGACAATTCCATTGACCCCTGCAATAATCTTGGTGTTGTGTTTGGACAACTTTGTAGGTATTATGCACTTGCGTTTTGATGGAATTACCAGTTGGTCTATACACGCTAGTGGCCAGTTGTCGTTGTGTAGTGACATTGTGTTGTTATGGTAGTCTAAAATCGCTTTATAGGATTTGAAAAATGGCGTGCCTAGTATTAGGTTATGGTTGAGACTGTCAAATATGTAAAATATAGCTGAGACTGGGTGATTCTTGATGTAGAACTTGAGATGGACTTTGCCTAGTGATTTAATTTGATTATTAGATGCAGAGCGGAAAATGGAGGTAGACGGCTGCAAGGTGTCTGAACTTTCAGGGAACAGCAGATGGAGAGAGGATTTGCTGATTGCGTTTACAGCACTACCACTGTCCGCCATAGACACGCAAAATTTGTTGGATGAGGGTGAAAATATGAGTACCAAGTTTTTGTTGTAAATATTTGTGGAGACTATTGTATGAGTTGTGTCTTCAGCATAAGATTGTGGCATGTCTGTGTTTCCTGGTACGCTTATCCGTTTTTTGTGTTTGGGGTTGTGAGTCATCCATAGAGCATTGATTTTCCTGTTTCCGTATGGTGTGGGGGACCTCTGAAACCTCTGCCTGTTTTTTCATATGAGTGCGACCTGCATCCCTCATATGAGCGCCTTCTGTATCCATCAAAAGAATGTTTTCTTTCCCATCACGTGATGTACTTCTGTATCTGTCTGAGGACCTGTTTTTATTGTTTGAAAAATGTCTGTTACGTGAGCTGCTCCTGTCCTGCTTTTTTATGGTCTGTTGGAATTTTTACCTGCGTCGGCAACGGCAGAGCAGGTCTAGGACCCGGGTCACTCTGTCCGTCCGTGGTAAAAGCTTGTCTCCGCTACTACTCGAAACGACTCTACATACAGCAATGAAACTTGGTATATAGCAAGTACATCATATGTACATGTGCATATTAACAGGGATTTTTGATCCTCAAATCTTTATGGGAGTTATGCCTCTTTGAAAGTAGAAATTGTGTGCATCTTATATTAATAGCTTGTCCAAAGTTTGTCTCTGCTACTCCTAACCTGGGCGACCCAACTAACATAAACATGTTTGGGGGGCCCCCGGAGTTGGGTTTAGTTGAGGGTGCCTGGGGCGTCCGGTGGGTAGCCCCTCAGCCTTATGAAATAAAAACGCGGGTTTGGGGGTTACCTTCCCTATAATAACATTGAGAAATAATTAAAAATTTGGTCATAACGTCCTCCTGCCTATGATACTACTATCAACTAAAAAGAGAGGTGGTCGTCTTATATTATAAACACTAAATGTGCTTCCTGAATGACTGTCCTGTTGAACTTGAGGACATTATGTATAAATTCTAATATCAATATACTAGCAGTGAGTAGCTAACATATACATTTATCTATCTATGGTAGGTATGCCTCTTTGAACTTAGAAATTTTGTGCTTCTTATTAGCAGGATATTATATTCTACAATTTCTATAGCAGTTATGCCTCTTTGTCAGACTTTTGAACTGAGAAATTTGTTGCCTCTATACTAATAGTTTGTCTCTGCTACTCCTCTTAAACTACTCAATATAGAGCAATGAAACTTGGTTTATAACAAGAACTTCATATGTAGATGTGCATATTCATAGGAATTCCTGTTACACGCCACACAGGTCCAGACATCGTTAGGTCTTGCTTGTTATTGTCATAGTCCGTGTTCTTATCGTTGAACCTGCCGTATTGTGATCTGTTATAGTAATGTTGACATATGGCAATGAAATCATTATTTCCTATATTTAGAGAATGTTCAACTGTCTCTTCGCAAGTTTGCGGGTGACGTATGTTTGAGGGTACAATCAGAAGCACTTTTTTGGCTATGTCTTCTTTTAAGTTCTGGATGTATACGTCCAGCTGTCTATCGGGATCCGTGACGTTGCATTCTTGGAGTCTTTTGATGATTTCGAGTGAGAATTCCCTCACTGTCTAGGATAGACCTTTGGTTGCGCTTGTAGACGGGCAGCCCTTGTAGTTGGCGCCTGTCTTGTGATGGAGAAAAAGTAATGCGAGACTGTCCATCGCAACGGTATAGTTACTTTTTCTCATGGGGTTGATTGGCCACTGGAGTTATGAAAAACATATCTTTTAGAGATGTTTTCCAGATTTCAAACGAGCTATCGTGGGCTGCTGTCGAACGTTGGGAGGGTCAGTTTGGGGCATCCCTGCGAGGTGATGGGGCAGGCTTTGTAGTGTCGTCCGAGTTCATGAGTTTGGTGATGAGGGTGTTCGTGTTTTGGGCCAGAGCCAGGTACCCCTTAGCCAGATCCGACGGAGGACCCTTTGCTGGTCCGTGAGCGGTATTCATGTCAACATCTGTGAATTCATCTATCATGGAAGGTGTGGGTGACCCCGTGTGGTACATCGGGTGTGAGATCGGGTGTGGAGTGTGGGAGGGTGGGGTAAATCTTTCCGTATTTACTGCCTGCATGTGGGGTGTGTAAAGATGCAGTGGTCAGAGTGGGTGTGGTCATTGTCGGTTTGTACATGCCGTCTTGTACAGTGCCCCAAGGCGGCGGGCCATGGGCGGCTTTAGTTATGTGGGACACTTCGTGTGACACTTTGTCCAGATACTTCTTCTGTGTATCTTGCCCCTGGCGCATACTTGATCCAGTTTGCATTGTAGGTTGTGCATTGTATGGGCTTGTTCGTCATAGCGTGTGTCATAGCGTGTGTCCATGGGCTGGTCTGTTATATTTTTCTGTATGTCTATGATCCTGTGCTCGTGTGCTTGGTAATGATTGTTCATCATCTGTGACATCTGGCGCAGAATGTCTGCATTACGTTGTTGAGAATTGTTTATTGGGGAGGATGTAACTGACTCTTTTGTGGAAGACGCAGTGTTGGTCAGAATATTGTGGTGCATATTTTGAGTTCACAACATTTGCCCCATGTTACGTTGCAACCCATTGACCGCGTCGATGAGAACCATCTGGAGCGAGTTGTCTTTGTCTGAATTTTCTCGGTGCGCACTTTGTCCGATGGTGCATGCGTCCTGTTTACATCTGACCACATTTTGTTGATATTGCGTTTTCAATGTGGCCATGGACGGCAGACTAGCGGGGGTTTGATGTCGAGGTGAGTTGACAGACTGTTTACTGTTTACTCCATCAAGTGGAGATGAATGTGATTGAGGTGTAGACTGCAGAGCATCGAAAGGCATGCCGGGGTCTAGCTGTCGGCCACCTGGCAATTTTGGTGGCTATCGGGGTTTTGTTCGAATCATTAATCGAATGTAGATTCTTTTGTGCCATATTTGCTGGCGAATCTAGGGTTGACTTCTTGTACACCTCTGTTTTGTTGTGGGGTATACATTTTCATTGTCCCCCTTGCAGGCTGCTATTATCCTTGTATATTTCGGATCTGAAATGTTAGCAACTTATTCTATAAGGGATCATTCACAAAAAAATGACGTCATCCGGATGGGGGGTGTAGCGAAAGATGACGAAAGGTGACAGGGGGGGTCTAGCACTTGGATGATGTCACCTTTTGAAAAAAATGTTCTAGTTATTTAACAGGATTTGAACTTAATTTCTGACATGTTAAGTGAGTTGGGTACTATCTACCACATTGCCTCGTTCGCTTTTATGTCCTCAATACATTTGTAAAATTATGGACATTTCTACATTAAAATGTATTTATATTATCACACATTTAAATCATTGTTAAATGTCATCGCGAAATGTTATCACACGGAGTGGGGGGGGGTGGTGAGGGCAAAGATGACGTCACTTACCAGGAGGGGGGGGATACTGCAAAAGTTGACGAAAGGTGACAGGGGGGTAAAAAAGGCCAAAAATCAGGTGGCGTCATTTGTGAACGATCCTAAGTGGTAAAATATAGTGTAATGGAACAGAAAATTACTTATTATTTTCGGTGTTTTGGGGCTGGGACGCATTGCACGGAAGTTTACCTAGTCAATAAACTGACACTCTTCTGAGCAAAACGGTTCTTCGTTGAAAGCGTTCAAATCTTGCTCTACGGTGAAGAAAAGCTCTTTGCAAACAGAGCAGACACCGATAAACTTACTTGACAGAGAGAGTTGTTTTCTGAGTGTTCCGTCTGCCTGGTCTCGCCATCCGAAAAGCGGCGTGAAGTGATTGAATGCGTGTTCTCCGTAGATGCAGTCAATCCGCTCTGTTTTCGTAGTCGAATCACGTTTGTGTTGTCCGGGGCTTGTATCCCGTCAGTCGAATGTAGCTAGGTGAAACGTAGCAAAGCCTTGCTTATGGTGAAAGTAGAGTTCAATTCCGGTATCTCTACCATTGAAGAACCACGCTTATTCTACACGACTTTATTCGATCTTAGTTATGTCCCAACTCCCCGACTGGTCCTCGGGGAGCCCCCCATATCGCACGCAGACTCTGCTGGTTCGCCTCACCAGCTTAGCTAGCGTGTGCCGTATGGCTGACATGAGTTATGGCTCCCATGCCCATACGCCCACACCGCAATGTGAAGGAGGACCTTGTTGGATTTCATGAAGGGAGTGCCAAGGATGAAATTGAAGTTGGTTGTCTTAAACAAGTAAAATAGCGATGTGACCAGGACATCCGCAAGGTAGAATGATAATGGTGTTTAGTCCATTGTTGTGAGCATGGATGCTGAGGCAGTCATGAACGAACGGGATGATGGTAGGAGAATGGTGACGTTTGGATAGAGTTTGTTGAGGGATGCAAGGCTTATGCAGTTGATTGAACTGCCTGTGACGAGGAGGTTGGTGGTTTATTTTAGGAGGGCGTTTTGGTACATAACAGGCTGCTATTGTATATGGTTGCCGGGAGACCATTGTGTTAGAGGTGTCTTTTGCACAAGAGAGGGGTAGTATCTATCCTGGTATGTAGTTAAGTTTTTGTGTCCGTGTCCTCGCCTTGGATGAAATTGACATGCAGTGTGGGCAACAGGTCATAACTGTTTCTACTGTTTCTGTTATAGAAGGGTGATCGCCTGCTAGTCCGGCAGATGACAAGGGATATCTGGAATTGCGAGTTAAGTTTTTTTTCTCTGCTGATTATTCATGGTTAGGACCCTATAATGATATTCAGGTGGGTGGCACTCTGCCACCCTTGAGCATTTTTCATAAAAATGGAAAATCTAATATGGCCGTGAGGTGGTGAGGAGTCGGTCTCCAATATTTTGTTTACCCTAATTTTTTATAGATGGAACACTTGGCTATCATTTCATGAAAATTTTTTTGCGGCGACTCTTGCGAAAAGTTGTGAAATCGACGCGTTTCCATGGTAACTACACAAAAATATACTTATCTATTCACTACAATAAAATTGATCCTACAACAACTTTCACTTGCACTGTACTGTTGCATGATACATCATATTAAAGCTGGAGCAGGAACAAGACGGGCAGTTCGTTACGTTTGGCTTCACCTCAAAGACACTGTGTAAGAGTCGCCAGGCCTATTGTGCCACTAAGCGAATTTTATGCAGTTGTGTTCTTCATGCAATACTTCCTAGACATCACCAGGGGCACGTTGGTCATCATATGGACTGACCATGCAGCACTCACGTGGGTCCTGCAATATCATCAGTCCAATAACATGTATATGCGTTAGATTGTTGAGTTGGGCTGTTACAAGCCGTGGGAAATAGGTCATGTCGGGGGGAAACTCCACATGGTTGCCGACACCTTGTCGCAAGCAAAACGCGAAGAATTACCCCGAGCTGAAAGAGGCGTTTGCAAACACAAGCCATGTGACGTAGGGGAGTGCCCCTGATTGTTTGTTTCACAAGAAGAAGATGCAGAAATGTCGTGGCGCCCGACTCTGACGACTCTGAAGAAAAACCGGAGGGAATCACCTCCTCCGTCCAACACCTCGGGGTCAACACAGTCGCACCGCCCGAACCCAGATGAGAATTCGCGGCTCGCGGCGTTGATTCCGACAACAACGATGAAGAGCCAGAATTGGTGGATGCGGTAGACTTTAATCTATCTCACTCACCGATTATTCGACTTGCCGAACCGCACCCACCTGGACCTTCGTCTTGTAGAGGCGGGAGGATGCTATCCTGTTGGCATGCAAGAATACCGCGGTGCCAAGGTCAGCACGTCTGGCCGAGGCGTCGCGGGGGCAGCCCCGCACCACAACCATTGGTATGTGGGGGAGGAGTCTGACAAAGAAGAGGCAGAAGAAGAAACAGTACTGAGCCCACCTTTAGTGGGTCAGTCTGTCAACGACGCTGAAAATCAGTGCCAGCGGGTGCTGAATCACTTCTCTGAGGAGGAGTGGTGCGAGGCACAAGGGAGCGATCAGTGTATCCAACGAATCGCCGATTGGAAGGCAAAGTGGGGAAACAACTGCAACGTCACTGCCCTTCGGTGCGAGCCGCGCCGGAGGTGCAAATGTACAGACTCTGGTGGAGCGATATCTACAGGGGAAAGGGCCGGTGTGTGTGGCGCTCCGCAAAACGCTACTCTAAGCGGAAACCCGAAGAGAAGCTGCAACTACCACTGTGCCAGTCGCGTCTGGCGGTGCGTGCACATGCATAGCGTTAGTCACTTGGGCTACGAGCGCGTGTACGAACTGCTATGGCGGTGCTTTGCCTGGCCAGGGATGCACGAGGATGTGAAGATGATGTGCCGCGTGTCTCACATGTCAGCAATGCAAGTCAGGATCCGGGGTAAAAGCCCCCATGCAGCACGAGTATGTCGGATTTCCACACGAGCGGGTTGTAATTGACTTGCAAGTCCCGCCCCTGAGACCAGCACGGGGCATCGTTGGGTCTGGCGTGATTCAAGACTACTTCTCCAAACGAATGGAGTTGTATCCCCCTACTATGAAAAACGGGCGGAGGCAGTCGCGGATGTGCTCTTTAGGGAGTATATCGCTGCGGACATGTGGCCTTTCGCCCACTTCACAGTGACCAAGGAGGAGAGTTTGATAATCATCTTTTGCGCGAGTTATGCTAACTGTATGGCGTCGACAGATTGCGGACTACCCGTATGCTCCATGGAGCAATGGCATGGTAGAAAGGAGCACAAAAACCATCAAGGCTATCCCAAGAGTGTTGAATGTTCACGAGAGAAAAAATTGGGACAAGATGCTGCCGTATGTCTTTATGGCATACAACAACGCCCACACGAGTACGAGATTCATCCCACAGCGATTGTTTTACAGTCAATGTGCGGATCCACTACTTCCCATGGACGTATGTGTGTGTGAATACAGGGCCGTGCCTCAGTACTACTCGTCCTACATCTTTCATCAAAGAATCTTGCAATGCAGACGGCGGAAGTTGTCCGCGAGGTTACTTTGGCGAGCGGTGGAGGTGCAGATGGAACAACAAAAGAAACACAGTGAAGCCACGCCGCTATGCAGTGGGTGATTGCTGTTTACTATTTCATCCCAAACAAGCGAGAGATGTGCTCCACATGCAGCCATGGATTTGCCCATTCAAAGTGATTGAAGTGGGTATCGACAACATCATAAAAGATTCAGATGCACACCGATGTCCCATGTAAAAAGCGGGGCATAGCCGTAGACCAACTAGATAGTGGCCTCCCGCCCCTGAAATTTAGCAACGAACGTTTATTCCCGCCCTCAGTTCCCTTAATTAAGACTCAATTTCTTAGAATTATATGTAGAGGACATTTTTCCATAAGGTGAAAGAAACTTCATCAGCCATAACCAAATTTCTAGACAAATATATCCATAATCCTACTGATCTACGTTCACCATAGATCATATAATATTTATGACTCATAAGTAATATTTATCTTACGAAAATATAAGTAAGGGATGATGTATATTTTGTCACCGATATTCCATTTCGAGCGAGGGGGTTTCAGTCAAGTTTTGGATACACCACTTTTTGTGGGTCTAATATTTCATCGCACGTGCTAAAACTTTTCATACCAGAATTCTAATATTTTCTATTTAATTGTGGCATTAAAAGGATACAGAGCCGATATCACACATTCATTAATATTATGATTCCATTATATGATGTACATTCAGATATATAATAAGTATTATCTTATGGCATATATAAGTAATATTTGAATGAATATCGCGAAACACTATGTAGATATCTGTCTTTGCCAATTAGTAGCTCAAGTCTAACCACAATACGTGGCTTAGTCTTTATGTTTCCCATAGACCTATAGTATAGTATAGTATAGTATAGTATGAATTAAGATCGATACTAGCCATATGTATTTGGTTAGCTCTAGTCTAGATTGCAGAAAAATGCATCAAATTTTCAAAAATTTGGGAGATCCCCGCCCCCCCCAGCGCAGAAGGGGTGTCCCCCCTCCGCACCCACCCCAGCGGCGCCTCATTATATTTACTATCTCGGCTTTCGCTCACTTCATTATATTTAACAATTTTCATTAAAGATTCACTTCACACATCAGAAGAAGTGTGCAAAAACCACGATTATCGCAGAAAAAAAGCAGCTTGTAAAAGAATGCTATTGCCACCTAATTGAGCGAATAAAATTTATCCGACATGATTAAACACTAACACGTTTAAATAACGATGTAATTTAAGAAAATGTAAATATACCGAATAAAATTGTTACATCCGCCATAGCGGTGCTTTCGTCACCAAAAATCGGGCTTACACGAGAAATGATGACGTATTACAAAAGTAATCAATGATTAGCCTTATTACAAAACGAAACATGGCAACACCAACCATACTGCGATGCGTTAAGGTAGCGCTACGCAAGCTCATTATCATAATTTATGCATATGTATGCTGGTTTCAGAGAATCAGCAATCAATCAATCGGCGCATCGTTGTTGCAGATTAGTAACAGCGCTTTTGACACGCAGAGAGTTGACAGGGCGATAATAAAAGAGCATTATTGTCATCTTGATCTGGGAGTATTCGATAGATTTCTTAAAATATGTAGAATATTATGGTCTCAAAGTGTGATAATAAGAATCAGCATCAATACTTAGAATAATAGAACCTTTTAAGTGCAAGCGGCTGGTGCAGGTAACAATATATTTTGATTTTTTAATGTCGATGAACTTTATCGTGCTGGTGTACACTGATTTCGGGTAAACGCAGTATGTTGCTGTATTACGAGTGAAATTATAGCGTTCAAAGTATGCAAACATCGCATTAAATTCTCCCATGAAGTTAGATTTGGCCACGAACAAATGCAGAATAAAATACATATATCACAACAACAACATTACTATATTTATTGCTTAGTGATGATAAAGATTAAATGTTGTAAAATTAAAGAACTGCAAAAATTTTCGGGTCTGACGTGTAATTCAATACGATTTCCACCAACAAATTAAAATCTCGAAAATCCGTTCTAATAGAAACATATATAAATTTACTGTGAAGCAACCTCCTACCCTCCGCCCCCCAACCTCACTAATACAATCATTTGCTTACCGAACAAAGTTCGTTGCTAAATAATTAAAAAGTGGGTTAGCACTAGAAATGTTAAACCCTTCATCGAGACAGGCGGCGTGCTCTTGTGGTTATGTCGCCGCAGCACTCTTCATATTCGGAGGAGGTCGCTAGTGTAAACCGGCAATGCTTCTTTGAGTATTGGAGGGTCTACTACTAGACAGATTGGGGCCGCATCGCTCAGTTTTATGGGCTTGACCCGCAGCTTTGGTGTTTAAGTTTCAATGGAAACGTGACCCTCCTAATCTACCCAGACTGTGGCGTTTGGAATTGAAACTTGGGGGAGAGGGAGCGAGGGAATCTCTTGAGTTTACAACAGGAAGGGAATCGCAACAGCAGTGTTAGCAATGCAGCATATCCCCACCAAATTTGTGTTTGTGTTGGGCATGACGTAACTAAAGAAATCCACCAATTGAAACGACAGTCAGTAATGTCTATGCAATGTTTGGAAGATCATGGAATCAAAAGAAAACAAGCCCAAAGCTCGGTGGCGCAATAGTGGTCACGAAGTGTCGACAAGGTCGCGACCTCATAGTCGCGAGCCAAAAAGCCAGGGATAATGCGTCGGTCTGAAGGGCAAACAGCTCTTCTGGCTTTGTTAGGTGTACTATATAGTATAGCCGATATTTCGAAACCATCAGTTGATTGACTGGTGACAGTACAGTAAAGACGTGCTGACGGATTTGCTGCATTTGTTGCGCGTTTATTTCAGATTGTTGCAGATTTCATCACTCCGAGGTGCACAGTTAACCCTTGTTGCATTGTAGGTAGGATCCTGTGGACCTTCATCGGCACAGAAGACAGGCGTAGGGGGCTGGGCCAGTCATTATGGCTGACCTAGGCCCTGATGAGGCATCCGGGGGTTGGTCTTGGCCCACTTCCCCAGCACGTGTGGGAGAAGAGTCGGGGGTCGGCAATAGAGTCGCAGACCGATGGACGACATCCAGGAAGCTGAAGGGGATGACGTGCTGTTAGCACAGATCATCGCTCTGACTCAGGGAGTTGACGACAGCAGGGCAGTTTTGACTGTGCTCAAGCAGACCAAGAGAGGCGACGACTACAAAGACGAAGATGATCGCCTGCGCGCCGAAAGAGATGACGCTTGGAAGGAGTGCAACTCCCTGCAAGTGGAGTTAGAAGCTTTGCGAAGCAGCAACAACCAACTTATCGCGGACGCTCAGGCTGTTCGCGATGAGCTCGCAGCGGCGCGGGAGGAAGCAAGGACAAGGGTGGCCAAGTTGGCGTCATTGAAAGCGATGGCCTCATACGTGATCCCGCACGGGAGTTAGAGTGTGAGGCACACACCATCCAAGGCGGAGCTGCTGTGGTTGTCCAAGGGGGAGTTGGTTCGTGTCGAAGGCGCGACCACCGACTTTCGGGCAGCTGATTGGAGGGCCCTACAGGAGCTGATGAACGTCCAGCGTGACGAGATTGCGAATCCGCTCGAGATGCTCACTGCCCACAAGAAGACCGTCCCTGAGTTCGAGTGCTGGGCTGAGGCTTTCATGCAACGGCATCTGGCCCCTCACCTTCCCAGCACCACATTGGCAGAGAGATGTCTCTGGCTGACGAACTTCACGCAGCAGCCTAGCGCTCCACTTCCTGCATCGTGGTCGGCAGGTGGAGGCTCAACACGAGTTTGCACAGCAAAAGGACAGCCAACGTGGATCACATGCATCGGCAAGGCGCGAAGAATGCGGGCAACATTCGTTATATGTCATCAACCTTTAGGGAGTTGAAAGACAGCCTGCGCGACCTGTCACTGCAGATCCGCGACTCAGCCGGAAAGCGCGAAGAGGGATCTAGCAGTCCACAGGGGGCATTAGAATCTGCCGCACTAGAACAAGAGCTGGGCGATTATTACGATTGGTTCCAGAGCATCGGCGACGCATCGGACTCCAGATGAGGAGAAGGTCCAAAGAAGCTGAGGGCGGGTTGGGTACGTTCGGGGGGCAAAGGTGGGGTCAAGGCCTGACCGCATGTCCTCGCGAACTCTCAGCTCGAGCTCGTCCAGCCAGAGTCATTCGTCCCACTCAGTCGCGAGTGTGGACATGGCGTCTGACACTGTGAGTCAAACTATCGTTCCTGCACATTTGTCAGGAAGCGGCGACACGGCTGCCCCAGCAAAACCCACTGGCCGATTGAAGCGGAATCCTGTCCATTCAGCAGCAGCAGAGAGGGTGAAAGCTCCTTCCTCCAAGGGCGGCAGTTCCAAGTCTGGGATGCCGTAAGCTAAGAAGTAGAGAGCACTGGGTGGGGTAGGACATATCACGCCGACCGAACGGGTTGTAGGTGGTATGTTCAGGCGTCAGGTTGGCGGTACCTTTGAGTGTTGGCTGCGTTTGCCCAGCAACGCCAGAAGCGGCGTGGCAAAATCTTGGTGCCTGGGACACCAAGGGAGTAAGTGTCGTCCCTCGCAGGCGGTGGGTCAGTTACCACCCCCGTCTGTAGGAGTTGGGCTTTTGAATCCAAGGGCGATCCGACCTACAGTGGCTTCGTATTACTTGCCGTCGGCTAATCATACTCTACACGGTACACCATCCGACATCGTAGCCGGCAGCCCCTCCATGTAGATCGGCCCTTTCTTGTGTAAGGCCGTCTTCTAAATTTCCCTTCCCATTTTGGTTAATAAGTCGCGGGTCCTGTTACCCCCCTCCTATATTCTAACTGTGTCCACAGTCCTGCTGCGTTTTACGTATACACCAGGTGGATGTTTGGTTTTGTATATTTTCAGGTGCTTGGGC
Source organism: Streblospio benedicti (assembly GCA_019095985.1). NCBI lineage: Eukaryota > Metazoa > Annelida > Polychaeta > Spionida > Spionidae > Streblospio > Streblospio benedicti. Next base: position 102,908 of record JAGTTF010005948.1, read on the forward strand.
GAGGCACGTGTGAAAAGCGGCCAAAGTGCGCGACCCAGTGTTGCGAAGTATAGCATCAGCTCGCAGACTTAACATGGAAGCAACCGTGAAGTCCCGGAACAATGGAGTCAAGCGGAGAGAGATGAAGAGTAGCTAACCATCATCGCCTATGCAATACTGGGCGCAACAGCCTCCCTCCTCATATACGCGTTCTACAAACTCGTCTCCAGATACCAAGCTACAAACAACTCCAAGACCGCCAACTACTTAATCAAACAGCCGGACTGTACTACAAAATCTTCTCACCCGACTACCAATGCATCTTATTCTTAAGGGACATACCAGTGGACTCACGCATAAAAATAGCTGCCCTCCTACAGTAGGCAGGTTACGCTTTCAACGCCCTCCTGCTGGCCTAAAATGGCAATGGCACTGGAATGGCAAAATAACCTTACTTTACAACTAGGACCAGATACAATCTCCATTCCGATGCCAACCACATTTCATATTTCCATAAAGAATGCCACAGCCCTAAAATGCATTTCTGATAACGTAAATTATTATGGATGCCTGCTCATCAAGAGACACGATCAAAATTACTTCACCAACATAAGGGAATGAAGATGTAACAACAAATGACATTTAAAAATTTATTTTCCACACCAAACATACGGACATACAACAAACACGCAATTAAATACAGTGACAATATGGACTTTCTTGCTCACCCACATGGGTACAGAAATATATATATATATATATATATATATATATATATATATATATATATATATATATATATATATATATATATATATGTATGTATATAATTATAAATTGATCACAACAATCATAGCTTCATAGGTTGTTTTATTGGCTTACAAATTTGTTTCATGCCTCTAGTTTGGCATTCATCAGAGCCATTGAAGGTAGTATATTGCTATTATTACAGTACTCACTCGTTTCCAATAACACGAGAAAATCAATAACACGAGAAAATCAATAGCGTGCATGCGTATTACTATTTTATGTTATAATATTGTGGGGTTATGTTGGGTATTGGTATGCGAGGAGGAATTTCTTTTTGTGTGGGCATTCTGTGGACAATTCGTTTCTGTTGCACCATACCAGGAAGCACTGACAAAAAAGCGGGTACCAGCATGAACTAAAATACAAAATAGAAGAGCAAATAAACAATAAGAGCAACAGCAAAACAC
>JAGTTF010005949.1:0-22831 GCA_019095985.1 Streblospio benedicti
TTTGTAACTTCTAATAAACAAACAAGTAATGATTCAAGTAATCAAATCTTCTTTAGAGGGGCTAAATTTCCCCAAAGTGCGACTGCTGATCATTGAAGAATTCAGGTTGCGGCCTGCAACTATCCCTCGCACGCTTTTCAATTCAACCATAAGCATACTTGCAAAGTCTTTCTGTACAAAAATGTGTTCCAGGTCTCAGACTGCACACAGTCCCTTATGATGTTAATAAATTACTACCCCAACTGAAAAAAATGTTTTCTCCAAATTGGTGACCTTTGGCCTATTATATATACTCATCAATTTTTCCTTTAGACAACGCTATATCGGCAATGGAAACTGTGCAGTTATTATGATTTAGGTTGTGCTATAGATGGTTACAAAACCAGTGTGAAGAGTAGAACTGAACAAAATAAAACAGAATTAATATGAATAGTTACCTGTTTGATCGAGGTCAGTGGTACTCACGCCCTGGGACAAAGGAACAAAATCATCATCAGTTTGGTCGGCTGAGCATTCTAAAGAACAAATCCAGACGGAATGTTTCAGTGAAAAATATTTTGAACCCACCAACCTCTATTCTAATTAGAAACCACTGTATAGTGGCTTTTTTTTTAATTTTTATCATCTTATTTCCAAATACTAATTTTCATATGCAAAACAAAGTTGTTTCACATGCCAATGGGTGGTATTCTTGATACAGTACAACTTCGTTTAACCGTACATGTTAAGGAAGCTGGAAGAACATTCGGAAAATCGATATATCCGGATGAGTGAGGAGGAGGGGTTGGCGAATGTAAGAACCACGTATCATCGTATGTATGTGACCATGAACGATAATAGGAGACATTCACGAAATACCTTGTAAAATGACTCATCCATCACTTTGGGTTGACGTGGTATATCGTAAAACAATATTCCTACAAAGATAATTTGATAGAACCTCATTTTTATAGCCTGTGCATTAGACATGCACCCGTATTTTGAGATAATATTAGTTAAAACACATGCTTCCGTTTGTTGTGTACTAATGGCGTGACGTGGTTACTGTGGTTAATGTACACAAAGTTAGCATGCAATGAATGCCGCGTGATCGTACATCAATATTCTTGCATGCATAATAATGATTCAAGTGACTATGATTTCATATCTTTTGTGCAAGTAATTTCTTTATTTTGCGATGATTTTTGTTTGTCATTGACCAGAACAAAGGAATCGGGATAGTCTTGATCAATCAGAGCTGTTGTGGTGTGCGCTGACCAAATGGATTAGAGCTTGTTTTTAACAAAGGCTAACCGTGTGCGGTGTCTTGTAGATGTATCATGTTCGGTGAGGTCAAAGTTGACGCAAACTTATAAAACTCATAGTTCGAGTCCGTGTTTGGATCTCCCCGTTCATACGTCGGAAAAAGAATGGGACTATAGCAGAACGTCCGGTTGATGGGAATATTCGAATTATTAATATTCGGTTAAACGAGGTTGTACTGTATTTGTTTTCAGTTATTCAGTTTATCAACCGACTAGGTTTATATCAGGTTGATAATAACATAAAAGCAGGAAATATAAGCTTAATATAACATACAAGTAGATGATGTACTGTTCGAGTAGACAATTAAGGTATATAAGACCATTATCATACTCTTGTCATTTATATTTAGCTGTTTTTTAAAGTGTAGTAGATCTTGTAATTATACCTTCAAATAATTTCCGTGCAAATTGTTTAGTTACTCGGACACTGTCGTCTGGTCCTTCATCTTCCTCTGCTGGATATTCACCATGTTTTTCATAAAATTCTTCAAGATAATGTTGCATTTCTTCCATACTTTTTAATGACTTCAGCAGTGTATATGGGATCTTCATCATCCTCATTTACTGTGTCATCATTACAATCATCATCTGAATCTATCCTGAGTTCGCTATCATCGAATCAACTTGGTATGATGGGTTTTCCTCTTCAAAGGTTTCCTGCATAAGTAAGTAATTTTGAGCATTATGTCTCCAAAAATGTTTGGAAAATTAGACTTTTAAGGAACTTATTTATAACTAGCTAATGCCAGCCTATATAATATATATATGTGATTTAGGCGATATTGAGGAAAGACTTTCATTTTCTATGTGAATGTACATGCTATGCTAACATTAGAATAGGTACTATAACGTTGTTACGAGGAAATATCTAGAATTTAATGATATAGTAGAAAAAACTAGATTCACATTTATTATTACGACTGGGTGGAAAAGAAACTGTAAAGTTATATTTCAGATGCCTGGAATTTACGCAAGGCAAAATTATATTCTTGATTAATATTAAATTATTATTTAATGTTTATAATAATATTTTTATTGGATGTTTCATCACTAGATCTATGTGAATACTGTGTATAATGTTTCATTACACTGTTTGTAATCTAAATTAAATACTTTTGTTTTATTTGTAAGTGACTATTAAGCCCTGAAGGGGCTGGGTATTATTATCAATAATCAAAGTATTATGATCTGTATATACTATCTTACTATAATAAATAAAAATCAATCAATCAATCATAAAGACGGGCCTTAATTCCGTGTTGAATTTAGATAGTGTCAGCTTGTCCAATACTATGGTAGAATATTGTTTGCTACGTGAAGGCCTCCAATTTAATTGGAGTCAATATTATATGGAATTTATGCTGTAATGGCTCTAGCTGTCTGCTATTTTTTTGTAAAATCAAAAGAGATGGCAAGCATGATCACCAAAAATAACACAAACATGAAAATGACAAACTACCCAGTTACTTGGGCGATATCCCTTAGTCAGAAAAAGCGCATAGGTAAGCACGTCTAGGTCGATTTCCACAAATAAATTTAAAAGTAAAGAATATTGATATATAAATAGGAATACCAGGGGTTAAACAAAATTGAAGGCATAATCTGGAACTGAAATGTATCTCTGTCCATTATTTTAATTTCTCATACTAAACATAATGGTTCCTCATACGTGACATCAAGAAGAATGCAAAATTATATTGCACATACAGAATAGGGTCATGACAGGTGCAATTATGAAAGAAGCAGGTCCGGACAAAAGTGTATGGCATGTAGTTATGTTTATATTGAAAGATTCCAAAAGTACCTTACCCACTTTGTTGTGAACTTTTAACCTCCTTGATACCAACACCGTATAACGTGTTGTACCCCCTCAGTGCCACGACCGCAAAAATGATTTTGTGCAATAAAAAATGTCTGCAGTTTCGTAGTTTGACAGTTCATAAAGTCTTTTCTAAATTCAATAATACGTATTTTATCATCCAATTGTGAGTATATGTGTACAATCGCCTATACTCTCTTACTTTCACCATTACATAGTAGATGGTAATATTGTTACATCTATATGGAAAGAAAATTGTTTTTCATACTCGTGTCGGAAAAAATACGTTGATTTTGACTAGCCAATGACACTTTTTAAAACGTCGTAGCACTGTTTAAAATGCATGAGCAATGATTTATTGAAGCTACTAACTTGCGAAACATAGCATGAACCTTCTGAATAGTGTAGTACTAGAATTTAACTCAAAGTTTGTTGGTCTATATTTTTTTTTTCCCAAAGGGAAGACGAAAACAGACTTGGTATGTGTTTGTACAGATGGTTTGTGGACGTTTGGTTGTGGGTTTGATAGACCCACTTGTGACAGAGGTTTGGAGAAGAGCGATTGAGATCTAGATTGGGCACCCAGGCAACAGTCGCCACACCCCTTTAAATGAGGAATAATTATGGCCTGCTCAAAATAAACTTAGGATTTTATTGATTGATTGATTGATTGACTGATTGATTAGCTGTTGTGAATTTTGTCGATATAGCTAAAATATCCCCCGTGCATTAAAAGCGCGTGAGCTTGTATTTAGGATGCGGCGTTCATATTGATAATAAGCTCATGCGCTCCTATCTGAGAACCAACCAAATTTTCAATTAAAAGGGAAAATTTTAAACTTTAGAAAGTCATATTGTTTATGGTGGAAGTGCGTACTAGGCACAGCTATTCTACATATTTAAATCATCGTTTTATTTTGATCGCCAATTTTTTTAGGAGCTTTGCATACTTAAAACAGTATGGTTTCTCGTTATGGACTCGATCTATGTTCAATAAATGCTTTTAACATCGCAGGATTTCTTTTCGATATGTAGAATTTGCCGGCCGTTGATCAGCCATATTTCTTCACCAACAACAGACGAATGAAATGTTTTATTTTTCATTTCACGGGCTCTAAGGATCTCTACCTATCTTAATATGAATGGCATAAATAAAGTCAAAATAAAAAGAAATTATTTACCCTTGAAAATCCACCTCAAATGATAGCTATCGTGACATTTAATGGCTTTGAGGAACAAGCAGTGATAATGGGTGTCTTTCTTTGGTTTACTCGATAGACAGTCTAGCCAGTGAGTTCAAACTTGGGTGCGCCCTGTTTCAATCAAGACAGAATAAGAGCATGCGCTTGATGTCAAGAACAAATTTAAATATCACAGATGAGGAGAAACATATATCTTTAAGATTTGGATGTGGAGGCATCGCAGCTTTTGCCTCGTTTAGGTTTGGCGGCCATTTTGTTTCCGCCATTACGATTGAACACATTTCTGCTAATATCTTTGTATCTAAAAGAGATATCAATGTCAATGTAGTATATTTTCCTATGTTTTTAAGGTCAATCATTAACATAAACCGTACAAAAGATTATTTAAATGATGTTTTATTGAAGGAAATTATATATAATGGTACCTATAACCATAAATGGTACCCGTAATTGGTAACAAAAGCTGCATATTCAGTCAGTTAGTAGAGTTGCACTCCCCATCACGAAAGCACAAAGTTGTGCATTTTAAGCTAGCTTTTTTACACTTGCAGGCTACATTGCAATCCTTTTTACATTGACAACATAATAACTCCTGTGCTGACGTTCTGGGGGGGGGTAAAGTTGACTCCTAATGGACTCCAGCCAGTACAGTGTTTCCAGCCCCATTGCGTAGGAGATGGCAGACTTTGTATTCTATTCACACATTGAGCCTAAACAAATGCACCTTGAAATGATGCTCTTGCAATATGTTGTTTAAATGCATCTAGAGTTGGTGGAATATGTTCATGGCTCATTTCATGGCACTGGTATTTCTTTGTTCCAAACATAGATGATGAGTCCCTGCCTGTGACTAAACAACTCTGACTATACAAAAAGAAAGTATGCAACAACTATAATTTAAGACATGAAACTCTATCAGCTGCCAGATTCATCAACAGTAATTCCAACAGTGTTTGTTTTTAAAACAGACAAGTTTTAAGTACCAAAAACCTATTGGTACTCAAACTCATACTTTCCAGACCTTGAAATAAACGATGTTATTGCAGCGGAAATCAGGTAACAGGTAATTACAAATTAAATTATGAAAATAGATATTCGATCAATCAATCAATCAGATCCTAAGTTTATTTGAGCGCGGGCCCTAATTATTCCTCATTCAGAGGATGTTGCCTGGCTGCCCAGTCTACATCTCAATCGTCCTCTCCAAGCCTTTTGGTCACCAGGATCTATCAGACCCGTGCTCAATCTTTCTACATGACCGCATCTCCAGTCTGTTTTGGTCTTCCCTTTCCTATCCTTCCTTCTATTTCAAGTTTTCTTACTTTGCTAATCCAGCCAGAGCTGTGCTCAACCTAATCTTGCCATCTCAGTCTCCCTTTACGAAGCACACTATCAATATCTGTGATACACAATTTCTCCAAAAGGCTCTCTGTACTTGTATCATTGTTAAACTTGAAGGATAACGCGTATTTCTCTAGCTTTTTTATTGGTCACTTGATGATTACAGAACTCTCTCAATCATGCCTGGATCATCCCTAAATACTCTTAGACTATTCCGTTCGGTGTCGTATGGTCAGTGTACGGTCACACTGCACATCCAGCAGATCATAGCTCTGTCAATTCTTCTCACATGATTTACAGTACTGGAAGATGCTACCCACGTCTCAGACCCATGAATCATAGCACTGCGTAGACAGATTTAATACACTCTACCTCTTGAAGAAAAATGGAATGTGCCATGGTGGTTTGGCAGTTTGGCAGGAGCTCACAAAATTTGCCCGATGTATATATCCTTGAATGAGTTCATCGTTTGGTTATATGAATAAATCAACATATTTCTTCAATCGCAACACTAAATTTACCTTATTATTTGCAGTTTCGGACCATCGACTGTGTCTATCCTCAGAATCTCACACTACACATATCAGTTCAGACGGACAAAACTGTAGCAAAACTGGTTAAGTAAAGTTAGGCCTCCAGTACGCCCCGACTCATTGTAGCATGGTCACAGAGTATAATTGCCCCCCCCCCTACTATAAGTTGGACTGGAGTAGTTTAAGTTTCCTTTGGCTGCACACACCTTGATAGGCTTAGTTGTTGTTCTATGGCCACTGTAGGATTAGAGAACTACTCTGCTGCACTGGTGCAGAGCCAAATAGCGGCAGTTCTCTCTTATATTCTGGATGGGCAAGTAGGGTTGTTGACCTATTCTTCAGAGTAGACCCTCATTCACTTGTACCACTGAGGCTTGCCTGCTTTTCCCCTCTCATTGACATAGTCCCACGTGTGGCTGTGTGTGGGGTACGCCTGAAGCACTGCGTGTCAGCACTGCCTGGTGTGAAGTCCTCGTAAAGAGGTCTCTCTTGAAGCCCAGCAGTAGGTGACCGAAAGCCAGGCCTTGACATATGTGGAGAGCTACTGAACACAACGAGGAGCTGTCATAGAGAAGCGCAAGACCACCCCGGGGTCGTAGGTGGGCTACTGCTTGCCGCGTCACCCCAGGGACGAAGCTGTCAAGTGGAAGGTGGTGATTGCACAAGGCCGGGCAGTGGCTTATACTGTCAATTTCTTCACTGTTGGAGCTAACTCACAGTCTCCATCACTGGACAACATATCACCTAAGTAACAAAACTCTCACAACCTCTAACTTGTGTTCACCTACTGTTGACCTCCTTGATTAGCCTTACACCTTGGATATGTAGTCAGGATCAGGTTTGAGAATACCCTCAATTCCGCTGCACCTTTTTGTGTACCCAGCATACACAACTGCCACAGTAAATGGAGTGTCTCGCTACCCCTATACTTCAAAAAAAGACCTTATATCTAAGTGTTTATTTCTATTATTGCATAAACCACCCATGTCAACCATACATAATAAGTTCAAAGATTAAGAGCAAGTACAATTTTGACAGCCTCTAGCTCGAATAGATTCATGTCTGATCATTTAAAGGTCTTGTGATAGGCTACGCTACCCTTTGCAGGCATACAGTATTACAGCACATGAGTATTCTCCACCTTTGAGAAATTTATCTAGGTGTGACCCAGAGACAACCAGAGTGTTTTGTTTATACAATTACATATAGATCCCACATGTCAACGAAAGCCAGGTGGGCACCCTTGGCTTTTCATCCTGGTCTGCTTATCACACTGAACAGTTTCAGTCACAAGGTGCAGAGGTCATTTATTTGTACCCTGCTATATCAGCAAAGCTTCCACTTTTCTCTGCAAAGTCAAAATCACATTCAGTTGCAATAATCAGTGACTCATTGGATGAAATCAAACTAGCTGTTGAAAAAAAAATTAGGCCAAATACCTATCATGACCAACCCCTATTTGCAGTATTTGCAGTAGCTAAAGATATCAACTCTACCAGTATTGAACCGTTTGTAAAAAAAAGTGACAAATACATGTAACACGAAACATATTCCACCAACTCTAGATGTATTGAAACAACATATTGCAAGAGAATCATTTCAAGGTGCATTTGTTCGGAATAGAGTACAAAGTCTGCCATCTCCTACGCAATGGGGCTGGAAACATGGTATTGGCTGGAGTCCATTAGGAGTCAACTTTACCACCGTCCATAACGTCAGCACAGGAGTTATTATGTTGTGGATGCAAAAAGGGGTGCAATGTAAGATACAAGTGTAAAAAAGCTAACTTAAAATGCACTGCTGTGTGCTTTCCTGATGGGGAGTGCATCTCTACTAACTGACTGAATATGCAGCTTTTGTTACCAATTACGGGTACCATTTATAGTTATGGGTACCATGATATATGATTTCCAGCAATAAAACTCCATTCAAATAATCTTTTGTACGGTTTATGGTAATAATTGACCTTCAAAACATAGGAAAATATACTACATTGACATTGATATCTCTTTTAGATACAAAGATATTAGCAGAAATGTGTTCAATCGTAATGGCGGAAACAAAATGGCCGCCAAACCTAAACGAGGCAAAAGCTGCGATGCCTCCACATCCAAATCTTAAAGATATATGTTTCTCCTCATCTGTGCCAAATTTCATGCTTTTAACACGACTTGAGTTTTAATATTATTTTTCTTCATGGATATTGAACCAGATGTTTGAAGGCATATGAAACGGGCAATCATAGATTAGTGATAAGATACCTCCAATAATAATGCCAATCAATTGCTAAAATGACAGTACTGTATTTGTAAATCACCTTGTGAAAGGTACCGTTTGGGTACATATGCACCCCATTCATCGCAGCCAATCGTTTGAATTTCTAGGATTGCGCTTGTACAATAAACATATTTAGCGCTTGACCAATTGTGGGCATAAAACTTACACCCTTTCTTTTACCTCTGAAATAAAAAACACAAAACATATGAGGTGTAAATGGTTAAATCAAATTAGATGTTAATTTTATATGTATGTATAGTTTACAAGATATGCTTGACATTTTCAAGTGTTTACAAGGCAAGGCACCAGAATATCTATCATCATTGATTCATAGATATGTCCCAACAAAGAGCCTTGAGATCAAGCAATAATAACCTGCTGAAACATTACAAATTCAACGTTAAAACATTTGGGGAAAGATCTTTTTTGCATCTGCCGCTCGACTCTGGAATGTGCTACCAGAATGGCTGCGTAGCTCAAGTGACCTTGAACAGTTAAAGACAGATCTGAAACTCTTATTCACCTTGGCATATGCTAAGTGACTATTGTGTGGATTAACGAAATAGACATTAGATTATCATTAAACTAGAAATCATTATAATAGTAATCTGCATACATGTATATAAGTTTGTAACTATAAAATTGTATTAGATATGTTTCTTGTAAAGTATCTCGATCACTAAATGTCATTTATGGTTGTGATTTGATACTATAAAAATAAATTATTATTATTATTATTATTATTATTATTATTATTATTATTATTATTATTATTATTATTATTATTATTATCATTATCATTATCATTATCATTATCATTATATTATATTATTATTATTATTTTAGTGTATGATCATGTATTCTGGACACTGACACGATTTCCAATCACCTTCAACAAACATCTGTTAGAAACGAATATACATGCAAGGACACTAAAAGCTCACTTCCTTTTTTTGCAGCAGGTAAGCTAATATAAAGGAGGCATGCAATATTTAAGCTAAAAAATATTTAATTAACAGTACAGCTGTCGAAAGATGATACTTTGATCAATAGTCATAACAAGAAATAAGTAAGTAATTTTTTAAAAGGGTACCACTCATTTTGTGAAAATGAAGAGGCTAAAATATATACCTGGTGCTGATGGGTTCACAGCCACTTGTGGTCACTGTACCAAACCATGGCATTGAATACTAATGGTAGATGTGTTTCATTTCACATTTCACATTTCCTCCCAGTTAAATTCTTCGAGGGATTTCACAGAAAAGGGTACTCTAATAACTTTTCCTCCATCTTGCTGTAAGCGTGATTTCTCGGCGAATCTGTAAAAGTACATGGAACACAGATTTTTCGAGGTCATTTTTATGAAATAAGATGTAAATACATTTAAAAAGCATTATACTCTATTTAGCTGCACCTCCTTTTAAATGTATGTATATAGAATTTAAAACTGATATTTTTTTGTAAATGTGCCCGACCAAATTGATTCACATAGCTTTTCCCCCATTAGTCTTAGAAGATATATATATATATATATATATATATAGGACACACAGCTTGAATTACACTATATTTCTATCGTCAGCTGTGGAAGGCGTCAACCAATGACTTGCATCTTACCTCTTCTCTTATGAAATTCTGCATTTCTTCTTGAGCTCGAGGAAAGCTACTGTACATGATTGTCAATGCCCCCTTGTAATTGTATTTTTGCAAGCATTGAATGACTAATTGAAGAGAAGATTTCTGAAATTGCAAAAATAAAATCATGTTAGGCAAATGGCAGTAAACAGAACGCAAAAAGTATGACTTGAGAACATTTGTACTGGTAAACATATATGTACATACCTCAATTTTTTTTTTTCAAACTCTTCTGGGGCGTGCCATTTCTTGGTCTTTTTTTAAGTGGTGTGCGAGGTTTATGTTTCTTCCTTGGAGTTAAAGTTTTTCCTGGGGAAAACTGAAGTGGCCTTTTCCACCTCACAAGCTTGTCACTCATAAGAGACTTTATGACTTGCGCAGCCTTGAACGTTGTGCTGACCTTGCTTAGGCAAGTGGTGCAGATAAACCTGTAGCCAAAATAAAATTTTGTTGTCAGTGTCGTCATTTATAACAAAGATGTTTTAACTCACACCAGATGCTTTGTTTGCTTAAAGGAATTATTCATCCAAATTTTAAATGGGTACATGTATACAATATAATCCCCTGAATTGCAGAAGTTAACAATATTGAAAATACATGGATGATTTGTGGTGGCAGTTATTTGAATCTTGTTCAAAATATTGTTCAAAAACGATGAGAGGGCATCTTTGTTTAAAAAAAAAATAAATAAATAGCTATTATTTTTTGGTCCAATTTGTAAAATTCTAGATTAAAATCAACTATGAAACTGACACGTGTGTCTAAGTCAATACGCAGGGTGTTGATTTAGCTCTCGCCACTTGCCCTTGGCTAGTGTAAATTTCTGTTGGCTATTGTAAATTCAATGTCACTCGCCACAGTCGCGAGCATTGATTACTTGATTCCAACACTTTAATAACTGAGGATGGCCAGTTTGGATTGAACATGGCGTGTGTAAATTTCGATTCACTTGCCACAGAAGGCTAGTGTTCTACTGAACGAGTCACTTTTCATGAATACGCAAAGTTAGTCGTAAACAGAACACAGATTTTGATGTTGATAATTCATAGCAAAGATATTATAGAACAAGATGTCAAACTCCAGCAAACCTTATGGAAAATGTGTGCTGCAGCACAGCAGCGCCCCTAGTGGCCAGCCTTTTCAATACAGTTCCAAGCAGAGACTTGCAATGGTATTCTTCAGTTCCCAATTGCGCGGGACGTGGTGCGCAGTAGAATTAATCCAAACCAAACAGTCCATTGACTACTTCCGGTCGCTCGTGTCATTGTAAACTAACACGACTTTAAATATTCTAAGGTAATTTTCAGCTATCACTTATCCTATGTCATTCATGTAAAGTACTTTCCTAATAGAATTCTGAGTGAGGATTATGAATCTGTTATCGGATTTTAGTTAGCATTGAAATTGACGAAGATATGGGCAGAATACCAGTCTTCGTGAAAAAATGCAGACGACCTGTGTAGTTTGTGCATGATACAAAAGTTTTAACTTCACTGTTAAGAAGAATGCATGCCGCAAATAGCGTTCCTAGCAGTATTTTTAATGAGGATTACGAATATGTAATCGGATTTTAGTTAGCATAAAAATTGACGAAGTTATGAGCAAAAGCCGGTACTTGGTCAAATTTGCAGACAGCCAGTGAAGAAAAAAGTTGACAACTTCACTATATTGAAGAATGCACGCTTCAAATAGATGTACTTACTTAACTTTCCAACGTCTATCAGTGTAACAGCCATCAATGTTGTGTAGAATACACACTTTGAATTATATGGCATTAAATGCGATTTTAAATGGGCTTATAACATATACCGGAAGTACCCATGGACTTTTGTGTCTCAAATGTTTAAAAAATATAACAAGTGCGCAACTTTTCTGCGCATTTGGGAACTGAAGAATATTCATTAATTTTACTGAAGAAAACCATTTTATTAATGCATATTAATGAAGTTTCTATTTTCAGCAATTATATAGTTTATATAGTATTAGCCTGTGTTATTATCACCATTGTTTTCACTCTTCGTCTTTCTCAGATATATCTAAAGTCTGTTTAATGTCAATGTATCAGTGCACTGCAGTCACTACATGTAAATTGAGCAATGGTTTCTTCAAAAAGTCTAAAAAAAATATGTATCATATTAAGCTAGCAGATTAATGTATACTTTTAAAAAAAACATAGAGTTGCATATGATTGGTTATTTCACTGCCAGATATTAAAATTTATTCAATTTAGATGGGTTGATGAATGGAAATAGGAAGATTTATGAGAGTTAACAATAATATGAAGCCTAGATCTACAAATAACAACTGTTGTCTATTCATTAGTACGGCAAACTTTGTATAAAACTGGGATATTGATAGGTCCTACAATACCTACATGTAGATCTATAAGGAATATAGATTTCGACCAGCCAGCCTCACTTTGACGGGGCCACGTGGTGGCTCGATCAAGTGAGACTGGATTCAAACAGTGTTAATGTTTGTCTGTTTATATACCAGAAAGTTGGTATAGCAGCTGATTGGCCGACGGTATCATGTGACATAGTTCAGAGGTCATTTTAGTGCCTACAACGTATGAAACGCACAACATTGGTTATCTAGTTCAAAACAGCATGTAAGACGTTCAGACAAGTGCGCCCGTTACTGTTTGGAGTGTTGGCGTTTTAATGGACACGTTGAGCGCTGCGTTTTTACGCTGGTAGTCCTGTATTCCCTGAAGCTTGCAGCCATTAACATTATTGTAAACAAGTTAGATATTTTACTGGTGTTTTGAATTCTAGGCAATTTAGTATATACGTGTATTGTCCGTGCGTAAACAATGTGTCTAATGAAATAGATGGTAATCAAAGTGGCATGGGATCATTTATAATACCTGGATATGGACTCCAATTGGCGTTATTAAGTCGGGAAGATTCGAATCGGTGGTCAAAGTATCGAGCAAAGTCTACAACGATTGTGCTTACCAGACCAACGTACAGCTCGCAAGCTCGCTGTACGTTGGTCTGTGAATGAGACTATAAGGAATATAAGTTAAATATATAGTTTAGATGGTGAACATTTATACGGAATACAGTCAAAGGAATAGAGGATCTAAGTATAGGTTCATATCAATATCATCAGCTCAAATTATTAGCTCTATAATAACTTGTAAAAGGTTGATAACTAGATCTGCTAGACGGTCACACTGAAGTGCATGAAGTACAATTAACTAGATTTCGCCATCTACTAAGTCTAAGATAATATAAGATAATGTTAAGGACAATATAGGCCATCTAATGGCATCTTACCCTATGTTATCTTTGTTATTACAAAGTTGCTAACTTATGTCTCTTTGGACCCTTGAATGCTTGTACATCTTTTGAGAAATTTTCTAATATGAGAATGTTCTATAATGAATAAGAATATGTTAAAAGCGCTTCCATTCATCAAACCATCTAAATTGAATAAATTTCAATATCTGGCAGTGAAATAACCAATCATGTGCAACGCTATATTTTTATATATGTATAAATTAATCCGCTAGTTTAATATGATACATATTTTTTTTTCTCATAGAGATGTAAAAGATGTGAGATAAACTGCAGCAGAGAAGACTTGAAACCTGCAGAATGATTGTACACAAATGCAAGATTATGTCAAGATCATTATGAACGTACTTAGTCAGGAAATTTATATGGACTAAACCTTTATGAATGGACTAAACCCGTATGAATCTTATAAAGATTGCAATATCATGTGTATGTATAGTCAATGAAATCACTTTGAACATAATACTACTTGTTTTTTCATTGGCATTTTGCCTCTTTTGTAAATTATAAGCTCATTGAAATTTTAGCTAAAGATCTGTAATGCAGCTAAATCACCATTGCTCAATTTTACATGTAGTGCTCTGATACATTGACATTGAACAGACTTTAAAATATATCTAAGACAAAAGTGATAATAATGGTGATGATAACACAGGCTAATACCATATAAACTATATAAAATTGTTGAAAATAGCAAATTCATTAAGCACTATCTAAATGATTTTCTTCAGTAAAATTAATGAATGTACCATTGCAAGTCTATGCTTGGAACTGTATTGAAAACACTGATCACTAGGGGCGCTGCTGTGTTATTGATCACCATTGCAACAGCTGAGTTTGGCATCTTGTTCTATAATATCTTTGTTCATAGTCAAAAGTTGTCTTACATCAGGGCAAACAACTCTAGAAGTTACTTGCTGAAGTTGACTTACTGTTTCTCAGCCGTGAGCTAAAAATTGATGAGATTATAACAAACCTTGGGTAATACGTGGAACAACACAGAAATGGCAAGTGTTGAACAATTACTTTGCACCTTGTAGGGTATGCCAAGGACACAGGAGTAAAGGAATGCAAGGTAGTTAGTTTTAAACAGTAATATGCACCATCAAAAGAGGTCATGTTCTAGAAAAGATAAAGGAAACTATCCCGGTGGCATGCAACCAAAATGTGCGGAGATTGAAACTCTTACATACTACATGTACAATATGGGAGATTCCGCATACATTGGCCACTGAGTAACCGGGGACATGGAAGTGTTAGTTCAAAGTCACTCAACAGAGGTAGGGATTTGGATTATTTAATGTTAATAAATAATGATGACCAGTTGGATTGAACATGACAAGTCACTTGCGGCCACACAAGTCAAGTGCTCTACTGAATGAGTCACAATCCCTATACATCTTGGGTGGTGCAATTTCAAAACCAGTTTAATTTGATATCTCTCGTCTGTCTGAAAATGTTTTGTTCAAGAGCTATTCTGGGGTATGTTAATATTCCAAACAGTGGCCTCCGGTGATCATATAGAAAAGTATACATACTAAAGCAACTTTGAATTAGATATCCATAATAATAGTAAATGAAATCCAAAATTGTATATGTACATGAATCAGCTTTCAATTGTTTTTTTTTGTTCAGAGCTTATTCTGGGGTATGTTAATATGCTGGTCCAAACAGTGGCCTCCGGTGATCATATAGAAAACCCATTATACACTACTAACAAATCATTTCTCAAGCATATTAACCATGCTTGCTTGAAAGTACATACTTAGAAAATATTGGGCAACAACGACCTTCATGTATTAGCATTCTCATTTGAATGTTCATGACATTCCAGTACCAATTCAATGTATAGTAAATTTTCTTTAAACAATTGTTGGACATTTTGGATCACGGGGTAAACAGTATCACATGTTCTAGAACTTATTGCAACAGCCAGTCATATGGGGCTGTAGTTCTTCTTAGAGGGGTATTGTTCACTGTGCAACTGTATGTATCCATTAGATTGATAATTGTATAAAGTTGATCAGTTAATATATGTTTTGGAGGAAGATGAGGATCATAGCCATAACAAATAGCGGAATAGTAGTTAAAAAGACACCTACCAACATTTTTTGACTACAAGATGTCTCCCATTTATAAGTTTCACATTTTATGGCAATGAATGTAGTTAATGAAATACCAACTATTTCTATGTTAAGCTTGTTTAACTTCTCTCTGTGATATAGTTTATTTAAATTTGATACCAAACACAATATGCTTTGTATCAACTACAACACTATTTACACCAATTGCAACACTAGTTATACCTGGGGTAATTTAAAAATAGTAGAAAGTCAATTTTAAGAAATGCTCAAGGGTGACAATTTGGCATCACTCTGATTCTTAAAGCAGACATTTTATTACTATATTGTGCAATAAAATTGAGTTTTTATAGTACTTGACTATCATGTAAAGTTTTTCCTTGAGTAAAAACGTTTTAGGCCCATATCAAAATTTCGAATTATAGACCATTGAAAGAAATAATCCAGTAAATGCACCAAATACATTGACTTTTTTGCTACCATGGTCAATTGATTGGGTCTTCATGGTACTTTCTGTACCAAGTGGGTATGATAATTGACTAGACAAAAACATGTTTTGATATATTTAATATATGGATGTAGTGATATACAGATGTAATGAAATTACCTGTCTGATTTCTTGTCCATCTTTGGTATCCATTGAACTTGTAGGCTTAGAGTGCATAGTAATAAAAATTAGACAGTGCATCACAAATCTTTTCTTCAGTTCCACTTATTTTTTCATATATCGAAGTTCGATAAAAGCCTTTCTTCCTTGGTTTAAATACTTGATGACAAAGGACACACTTTGTAGAATCATGTTCGATCCGTTCCTCTTCGTCCATCCTGAGTATGCCTATGCCAACAAAGGAAAAAAATGAATTAAAGTAATCATAGTAATAAAAATTACAATGTAAGCAAGGTCATGCAAAAATGATAGCATCCCATTCCTCTAATTTTCATGCTGATATTCAATACCATTTCTTAGACATGATAGAAGAGCTCACTTCATGAATTTTTGCTGTCAATTTGCTGAACATTAAGAATAATTTTGGTACCAGAAATTAAATAATAAACACAAGAACATTACTTTGAGGACACAGACTATGTTGCATCTTGGGTGGGTTGCTCCCAGAGTTACAAGTGTCGATTTAACTTGTTGTGTGTGAATTATACACTTTTGCAGGCTTATTTTGATAAGTGGATGGGATGAGGTGCAATAAATATTATCCCATTATTTTTTATCCATTAACAAAGTTTTAGAATTATTTGACCCAAAATACTCAAATGCATAGGTAATTATACTAAATAATTAATGACATTACCGTGATTGCCTCTGAAATTGTGACTTAAGGATTTTTCAAAAACATTGTAACACAGGCCTTCCAATCATCGTCCATTTTCATCTTATCAACCAAAAAAATTGCATTTTAAAAACTTTTGAATATTTACCAAGTTGTGTGGAAAGTGCAAGAGGAATAAAACACCAAAATTCTCATTTGTGTGCAAAATTTTAGAGTGAATGATTTTCTTTAATATGCAGATTAAGTGGCTAGGGGAAGAAATATAAAAGCCAAATAATAGAGGAATATAATAGCCATGTTGGAAATACCTGCCTGGCCTTCTGCCCAGGATAAATAACTTTATGTAGGGCCAATAAATTTTAGGATTACTGGCCCTATTGTCAGACAACTTTTGACTATGAATTTTCAACGTATTGACTTTGACCCTCAGGGTCGGCCGCTCAGGGTTCCTACTGAGTTCTGAAATTTAAATTTTTTCCAGATCCTGGAAAAGTCATGGAATTTTGTAAAGAGCTATGGAAAACTGAGATTGGGTGGAAAAGTTATGGAATAGTCATGGAATTTGGTTCAACTGATACTTTATAAACTATTTAGCCTGAGTTTATAATATTTCAGAAAATGGCTGAAACTTATTATTACACAGGATAATACCTTAACACAATATTTTGTAGCCATGTGCCTGCATGTGGACGGACTTTGTGTTATAAAATTTATGTCCTATTGACATTTATCACGGGCTGAATTATTAACTTCTGCCCTAATCATAACTTTAAGAAATAATTGACCACAGTGATAAAATTTGGCACTGGGCCGGCCCGAGGCTAATACAACTTTAGAAGGGCCATTAATGTTTCTCAGATAACCGCCTGGCTGGCAACCATAAAATTTGGGTGATTTTGCTTTTGATTTTTGCAGAACCCCCACTCCTATTACAAAAGAGCTTGATCTTGTCTACCTTCACTATGCCAACAGGATATGGTGACAGTTGACAGTTGTATAAATCTTTTAAATAAATTCAGGAAGTTTCTGGAGGGGGAGGGGAATATCCCCAGACTCCAAAGCAATGTTTTTGCACCTTCAGCGCTTGCAGGGCCAGTAATGTATGAGAAGGGCCTCTGAAGATTTTAAAATACTGGCCCTTCTCCCCAATTTGCCCAATCCTACTTCCCAATTTTTGTCACTGCCACGATATGTAAAAAAGCCATGACTTGGGCTTTATTCATCAGTTTTGCATTCCACCTGTTGAAAAAATTCTGCTGCCATTTAAATACCAATAACTTTTGCTGTATCCATAACTTTTCCTTCACGATCTTTTAGGAAATGTCTACCCATTCAAAACATTACTTCTCACAACACATAAGGTCTGAGTCATTTTTAAGCCGTGTGGGGGGTCGGAAAGCTGTTGGGTGTGGGGGGTCAGATGTTTTAATTTGAATGTTATGGGGGGTTCAGAAGTTTTTCTATAAAATGGGGGTTCAAAAGTCTCAAAAGGGGAGTCAGAAGTTAAAAATAGAAGAATATGGGGGGGGTGTCGAATATTCTGAATCTTGAAATTTTACTGGGGGTGGTCGAATGTTCAAATTTTGTAACACTGATAAATTGTTATTCAAACTTCTGATGTATTGAAGGTAACAAGTTAATTACCATGATGGCATATCTGACAATGATAATGTTGTCATTTTGTTAGGGCAGAGTCATTCGCACCGCATACGGAACACGTGAACACGTACAAAACCACTAGTGAACAATATTGTTTTGACTGTTTTACGTCAAAGGTAATGACTTTTCAGGGGCATCCATAAATGCTTAGTTATTTACATAAATTGTACACTGTAATTCAGAATCGTATTGTGTTTATTATTTTCACCACATATTAATGGGAATATGGATATATTTGTTTAGAATATCTTCCAAACGTGAGCCTGTTGCCGGCCTCGAAATGGAAATGACAGGTTCAGGATACACTTTAGATAGACGAATTTAAAAAACAATGCGTGTGATTTGACAAATTTTCAGATTTTTTTAGAAGGGGCGTTATGAACTTCAGACCCACCCATGGGTTAGCAAATGTATCATACGACCACCCCTATGGGTTCACAAATCTACAAATCTAACCCCCCCCCCGACACCCCCCACCAGTTTGCAAAAATCAAACATCTGATCCCCCGACAGATTAAAAGAATGCCTGAAATATGAATTTTCACCCCCCACACACACACCACCACACCACCCCAAACACTTGTATATATGTGACAGAACAAAAACTAAATACCCCACAACCACTCAACACATCATTCCCAAAGATGTCTTTTTTTCATGTCTTAGCTATATAATGCTATGAACTTCATAAGAGCCAATATAGTAGTTAGCTCCAGGGTCAGATGTATGATTTTGAAAGGGGAGCAACAGCTAATCTAGATCTATATATATATATATAATTGAAGAAGAGATTTTCTGGTCACAAAAAGGCTTTTTTAACTAGAAAACATACACACTCCAAATTATGTATGTACAATCAGGACAACTTGTTGGTCGTTATCACTAAATTTCACACCAAATAAATTGGTTTTAATGATAAAAAAATAATGTTTTAGAAATGTTAGTCATGCTGCTTACAGCCAGGTTTTCTAGGGGTGGTCGGGGGGAATCAATCATGTCCATATACATGTAGTGTATATGTCTATTAATCTAGTGTGTATGTCTGTCACATGATGATGGAAGGAAGGTGATGGAGGTGTGTTTAATCTGTCCCAGACCTGTATACTGATGTGGGCTGTATGTGAAGGATGGGGACAGACAGATGTCTGTTCCAGCCCAGATTTGTTGAGGGGTGGTGGCCGATGTAATGTTGGTGAGGAAAGGAGGGGAAGGGAGGAGAATTTAATCTGTTCCAGATTTCATGTTTGAACATGAGCAGCAGGAAAGGGTGATGGAGATGCATTTTTCAGGACCTGTTTAGATGGGGATGGCGTAGAGAGGGGTTGGGATGAATAGAGGGGCTTAACATTTTAATTTGTGGCAGCTGCAGCTGGGAATTTAGGGGTATTAGAGGGTAGAGGAGGCTGTAGGATCAGAATGGGAACATGTTTATCTTGTAATTTTGTACCGTGGTATATTAGTAAATGAATTTCATGTCAACTCAACACATGCAATTGTATTGCTGAGATGTGCCAAAAATGCTTTTGACAGAGGATTTTAGTGATTGATGACCAAAAAAAAATTTTAAAGTATGCCTTCCTAAGAATTTGTATTTAGAAAAAATATATCAAACTGAACTTGATATGAAAGGACTGGTGCGATTAATTGAATTTAGAGTTTTGATAATGAAACCTCATTGTCTCTTATATTAGAGCAATTATCATAGCAACTGCAAGCAACTTATGAAATGTAATATGAAACCATTTATCAAGATTGAATTATATTATGTTTAATTGTCTTCAACTATGTTGGTAGAAATTAACTTTTTATTTTCGGAAAATGGTATATAAGAATTTTTACTTTTTTTCAAAAAATAACAGATTGAAGATTTAAATGCTTTCTAAATTCAATTACATGTAAATAGCATCAGTCCATTTATATCATGACAAGTTAATATAAATATAAACAGTTTGTATTACATTTTATTCATTGCATTTAATAAACTGGGGAAAAACTAGTTTCATTCATTCATAGTTTCAATCATATAGCTATTTTTGCAAATTTGTACAGCAGATATGACAGTACAATCAATTATGCTAATACATACACAGGGCATGTGGAAATGGGGTTGTCAAATGACAGGTAAGATATACTAAAGTGGGGAGAATGAAGTTCATTTCAGGCATATATTTCAATGTTGGTGGAGGGGGTCATATGTTTGATTTGCAAACCTGTGGGGGGGGGGTCAGAAGTTGGAAACACAGATGTCTAGAAAATTTCAGAACCCCCAATTCTTAAATAATGAGTCGGCCCTAACTACTATTAACTCTTTTAATTAAATTTTCACCTGTATTTTACCTGAAAATTATAAATGGCGTAACAAGCCAAATTTTTTAATACAGCTCAAGTTATGGATGGATAAATGGAAGGGAGAATTTTTCAATACTTGGGAAGGAAAAGTTATGAGTTTAGTCAAACTTATTTGTAGTGAAATCAATGGTCAGATGGAATGGAACGTTTGTTAAATGGTTGTGAAGGCTGGGGAATGTTTTCAACAGATAGGAAACAAAGTTATGAATAAAAGCCAAGTTGTTTATATTTCAAATATAGGAGAGATTTCTTTCAACATTGTGAATGAAAAGTATTGAATTCGGCAGAAGTTATGAGTATTTTAAATGGCTGGGTTTTTTTTTTTTCAACAAGTGGAAAGCAAAATTTATGAATAAAGCCCAACTCATGCCTCTTTAAATGGGGTATAAGTTTTTTGAGAAGTTATGAAAAAGTGTGAAGTTATGGATGTTTCAATGTCCTGGACATTTCTGGTCAGCTAGTTATGGAAGGTGTTTAGAAGTTACAAGTTTGACCAAAGTTATGTGCTTTGAGAAGCAATGAGCAGATGTGGTTAAAGATTTTTGTAAAAAGGTTGTGAATGAAAAGTTATGAATACAGCAGAAGTTATCGTCCTTGAAATGGCTTGTTTTTTTTCCAAACTTTTCAACAGATAGAAGCAAAAGTTATGAATAAAGTCCAAGTTATGACATTTCAACTAGGTTTGTTATAATTAAGGCTGAAGTCTTGTTTGTTTCAATGTCTGGCATGTTGCATAGAGATAGAGAGCGTATCTGTTTAAACAAATGAAAAGCTATTGTTTGATGCAATTTGTGTCATTCTGATTAAAAAAATTTAATATTTTATTATAATTGTTGCAAATTTGATATTCAACAAAGCAAAATTAAACTGATAGAAGTTTGCCAAAGACAATGTATTGAATTTTGCTTTTGAGCACAATATTAATTTCAATGTTGGAAATGCTGAGTAATAAGTTGTCACACATCAGTTACTTGCTTTGAATTAAAAAAAAAATCTATCACATACTTATTATTGATTGACCTATGTGGTCTTTATAGACACCATTGAAATGAAGCTAGGTAATCAGAAAATTGTCTTGGAAAAATTAGATTTGGTCTATGAGTCATTGAAGAAATGTCATTTAATTTAATGTGCGAAATATAGGAAAACAAAAGTTTTGTATTAACTCAAAAAAATCTCATTTGGTGGGGCATTTTTAGATTGAAACATTTACAATCATTTTCACAACTAGTGTTTAAGGAAACAAACTTTGCACTAGCCATAAATTTTTTAAATAAAATTGCTGGCTGCACAATAATCTCTCTGACAGGAGCTTTTGTATTTAACCTCTACATTTAGTAATTGTCATGGATATTAAACTGCAATATTAAAACAAAAGGTAACAAAAGTTAAAGCAATGTCTTTTACAAATCTTACCAAGTTATAATGAAAATGTTTCATACTTACTTTACTTTGATTTGATTTACTTTGATTTGAAAATATCCTATATACAAATTGCTTGTTCCACTGCTGTATTTGATTACAAAGTGTAATGAATCTGAAGATGAGCTTCTTTAAATGTAGAAATTAACACTCTCAATGTATTGTTTTGTGATGTAGAACATGTACCTAAACATTTGTAAAGTAAGGCTAGTGAGAAATTAGCTTTGTAACCAATAAGGTCATATCTTGTTTATCCACAAATGATCAGATAGTGCCTTTTGGTTTGTACAAATAGGAATTGTTTGCAGATGATAGCTGTTAAGGCATGGCTTTCACATTTTATCTCAGAAGTCAAAGCTAGAAAGTTGTAACTGAGATAAACAGTGTGTTGACACCTGCCTTGTGTTTGCTTAAAGAAGTTAGTGATGACAAGTTAGACAATAGCTGATGTGGTTATCTTTAAAATTTTATCTCAGAAGCAAACTCCAAAAAGGTGTAATTTTAGGTATATCATTATGCAGGCACTATTTCTTTTGGAGAATAGTATATTAGTGAGACATCCACATTGACCTGTTGATCCATTTGCATGTACATATTTGTTCTTTAAAGTGCATTGATGAA
>JAGTTF010005949.1:28617-46412 GCA_019095985.1 Streblospio benedicti
AAAATTTAACAATAGAGGTAAAGCTGATAACAACATGCAGTCAATAAAAATTACCTGGTGGACACAGTAGAATATTCAATATGTACTAGAAAAAATGTATAGGAATTATTTATTTAGAAAAATAAATGAAGCAGTGTTTTCAAAGTAATTTTAATCCTTTTGACGACCAGAAATGAATCTACATCAAACATTGAATAATCATGGTATTAATTAATATTTTCATAGCTGCTGTATGTTTGTTGGTTCTGGTAGAGGCAGTTGGGAAAAACTTCAAAAGCTTTCATTGTATTTTTTTAAAATTATATAAATAAGAATCGTTTGATAATTGTTTGACAAGTGTTTTTTATGTCTAAAAAGTAGGTGGAGGAATAACAATAACAATAAATATAGGTGTTGTACATGTATATCAAAAGATACGTGAATGGCTAATACAATTGGAGTAGTTTGTCATATATAAAAAAAGCAGATTGTTTTGGTTTCAAAACAGTGTTTTTGATCATGTATTTGCGTATGGTTTTAAATTTAGAATTATATTTTTTTTTATATTTTTTTTTTAGTTCTGTATGTATGTCATATGTTTTTGTTAAACCATAGATTATTTCAATATAAAGTGTCATTGAACGTATACATTGATATATTCAAGCATATAGTTATTGATAAAAAATCTACACGATATATTATGTGTAATATGTTCACTTATTGATGAAGATCTATCTTCTGTATGAACAACATGACATACAGTCTTCACCATGCGGTGGGTTTTTTTGTACAGATTTGTATGGACAGGTAATGTTTAGCATAAATCATTCAGATATGACAATAAATGTGCTCACATGCAGGAAAATATATTTAATAGATACATGTTTTTAATTGGTTTTAATTTTTAATAAAATAAGCTTTTAATTATTTAATTATCCGTGTTTTTATTACCTTCATGTACGGGTATATATCTCTTTAGCTAAATTACATTTCATTTAGGTAAGAAATTTAATTGAATGTTTACATGTAGACATTAGTAAATAGTAATGATAATCTAAATTTTGTGTAATGTGGCGAAGTTTATGAAGTTGTGTTTTTTTAGTAACATCGTAGCTTATTGTCCAGGTCATATATTTATATATATGTATATATGTGTGTGTGTGTATATTTTGTAAGGGTTTGTGTCTAGTAAATGATTTATTTTGCATAAATCAATTGAATATGACAAGGGAAACGCTTTTTACTAAGATATGAATATGAAAACTCATCACAAAATTGTATGATTATTGGACATCTAGTTTTTAATTATTAGCAGATTTATGTTTGTTTGAATTGTTTGATTTGCAACAATTAAGTGTTAATGGTTGTGTAGGTATATTGAATTGTATTTGTTTCAATGTATTACATGTTGGCCAAAAAAATAAATGCAATAAAAAAGTAAACCATAAATTTCAATTTTTGTCTTGATTCCGTTATGAAATTTTAAAAAGATAATCAGTAGCTACATTTAATTTAAATTAAGGTGAAAAGGATCGTCAGCAAAATAGTTGTTTATGCTCTCATTATGAAATCTTTGCTTAATGATAGCCAACATAAAAATAATCCGTTTAAGGAGACTTTCTGGAGATATAAAAAATAACTCAAACTTGTTCTTGTTTTTTATTTTATTATAAAAGAACATTAATTTCCCTTTTTAAAAATTTGGAACACTTTAGGGGTTTCGGGAATAGAAGTTGGTTTATGGACCATACAAAAAAATCTTACAAAAGACTATAAAATTCAGTCAATGTGTAATTTTGCCTGTACCGAAATTGTATGCATGGTCTTTTGTATGGTCCATAAGTCTCGTTAAGGATTCTTTTTTTGGTCACATTTCTCAAAGGGTTGTGTGTAATCTAACTGTTATTTTGAATTATGTATTGGTACATCATTCACCAACCATAACAAAAATAGGGATGATATATACAGATAGAGATAAATTTGTTGACCCCTACATCACATAAACTAATATCTATTGCAGACATTGTAAATTCATGTATTCATTCATGTATATCTTGGATGACTTAGAAGGTTTATTGTGAGTGTTTTATTAAAGGGGTTGAGAAACAACAACTTTCATTACTTTTTTCTTAAACCCATGACCCATGCACAAATAACAGATTTTATTTTCAACTTTCATAATGTAGATATTCAATTAACTGGAGAGTACCATTCACTACTGTTTTTAGCCCAAAACTACAATCTCATGAGATAAGGCCTCCAATACAATGATATATAGCAGAAGGCCGAGTACATAGCCCTCTTGCACACCAACGTCCACTCCAAACGCCTCACTGGGTAGGGCTGACAAACTATTCTCCTGTGGAGGATAGGCCCCCATTGAGCCATCTACACGAGGCTTAGCTGGTGGCTACCTCACCACATGCTCTCTCTCTCTGAGTGGACATTGTGACCTGCGTAGTGTGCCTAGCAAGGAGCTGCCGCACGTGTCAGCACTGGTGCAAAGTCCTCCTGTGGCAGGCCATTCGTGAGGCCAGGGTCTGCACACCACCCACACAACAAGTGGCTAAGTGGCTTTAATGACGGGTGTCCGTCATATCAACACAATAACGAGAGTCGGAGCCAGGAGGATGCGCCATTCATCACGTCCCTGTTGGCAGTGTGAACACGGCAGGGGGGAGTAGGAGGATTCACTTTGTTCACAGTAGATCCTAGGAAAGCATCTGGTCCTGACCAGATACATTGTAAACAAATTGGCCTGTTTATTGATTGTGATTTATTGATAAAAAACTACGCTGCAGTTGAGTATTATTTGTAATTATTGTATTATTTGTAATTTTTAATTGATATGATTACAGTAAGGGAACGATCATAAATAATGATACCGGTGGGGAGGCGGGGTCATCCAAAAAGGTGGGGAGGTCATCCAACTTTTTTTATTCCTTTTGGGGTGTCGCTAAACTTTTTTATCATGCTACAGAATATTTTTTCAAAATATTTCTTTTAGCAATTGGCTAATATAATAATGACAAGTCATAGCACGGGCCAGCAGGTTGCTGAGCATTAGCTTTGTATAATATATTTAGACATTGTCATAAAAATATAAACTTAAAAAAACTGACATGGTGAGCGCATAGTGATTCAATATTCAAAAGAAAAATAATATTTCAGATAAACTTTAATGCAACATATACTGTTATCATTCTCTTATGGCTGGATTTTTTTTGTAATAAGAGTGACTATCATGTAGTCACAGTTGTTTGTGGGTTTGAATATTCTAACTTTAGAACACGAATGAAACGTGGAAATACAATGTTGCTGGTTTTAAGAAGATAGTCTGAACTGCGTGGGAGTGAATTTGAACTCCAATGCAATGGAAAAGAAAACGGCGATGTTTACATTCATAGCCCGTTTAACAAGACTCTGTATTGCATGTACAGAGCCTGGTCCAGTTGACGCATTTGGTTTGTAATCCGAGATGGCGGCCAGTTCATGTGAGACGCTCAGAGATATGCGGGGCACGTTGTTGTTTGGAGGGTTGACGCTCAACGCGTTGAACGCACTGTGTCCTACTTGAACGCTGCACGTTTTACGCTAGTCCCTCTGTATTCTCGTAAGCATGCCGCCATTAACATTATTGTAAACAAGCTAGATTTTTATTGGTGATCTGAATTTCGGGCATTTTAGTATATACGTGTATTGTTAGTACGTATACAATGTGTCGAATGAAATAGATTGTAATCAAAATATCATGGGATCATTCATAACACCTAGATATGGAACCCAATTGACGTAATTAGGAAGGAAAGAATCGAATCGGCAGTCTGTTGTGACCATCAAGCTGTCAATCATACGTCACGTATAAATTAGCCTCGCTCAACCAGACTCTATTGCATGAAATGAGCGCCGCCAATACAGAGTCTGGTTGATCGAGACTACATACAAAAGGGACTAGTCCGTGAGCCACATTCTCTTATAGTTACGTTGGTGGAAGTGGGCGTGGCATCATAAAATAATAACGCTCTTTTTCTGAAAATATGTCCGGACTTTGCGGGAGCGAAATCTACATATAGGCCGTGCCTGCCAGCCCGTATTAATGCATGACTATGTATAGGACTTTTTGCTTTAGCTGATTGGGGAGTCCCTCAAATGTTTAAAATGTTGATGGGGGGGTCGGGTTAACTTTTTTTTTCGACCCCCAAAGAATGAACGACTGTATCATTATTTATGATCGCTCCCTAACTGTAAGATGGACAAGTATTGTTGCATTTGTGTTGTAAGTTTTATCAATTGATTATGTTAAGACCATACATAATTTTAAAACACACATTGCTTGTTGAAAGTTTTACACATCTTTGATTTGTTAAAAAAATCACCTCTGAGATTTATCACAAGAGGTTGAGGATTATCACAAGCTTTCTAGTAGATCTGGTGGTATCTGGGTTTGACTCATCATATTACATTTTGAGTGTGAAAATCTTTGGTACTCCTACATAGAAGAAAGCTGCTGTGCTCTATTCACAGACATAGACCATCATACTCTGCAGAAATTTATGCAGTTTAATGTTGAGCAGCCCCATAACCAAATGTACTTGTGTTACTTACGTTTAAATCACTTAGCATTGGTTGAAATGCGATTTTAGCTATTCATGGATACAGTTGTTTTGGACAGGCCAGGTTATCTTTTTAATATTTTTCATACACTATGAACCCTATCTATTTGATTTTCCTGGTCCTGGTAATGTTAAGCTAAAATTTCTCTCCAGTTTGCTGGTTTGGCAAATATTTATCTTCTACACCAAATAAAAATGAGTATTAATGGTCCGGCAATTAATGATAAAATAAATCAAATAAAAATAAAACATAGTAATTGTTTTTAGTCAAAGGCTTTATTATATGAATATATTTTGTGTCATTGACACATCCTCAGCATAAATGAATCAATTATTACATGTGATAAAATAAAACAGTGAAAAGAATTTTCCTATATGCTTCTTTGTTAAGATGTGATTATTTCATATGAAATTTGTTTATTTAATTAAATTTTAAAAATTGAATATTAAATCCACACCTTTTGTAAATAATACAATGATTATTCTCTCTTTGACAGTTGATTTTGTTTGTGTCTGGATGTCACATTTATGTGACCATTGTAAAATTTTTGATCTTTTTATGTTTTACAGTATGCATTCCAAAGCAGATTCATCTTCTATTCTAAGGGTGGAATCAGAAATTGATTCAGAAGATTTTTAGTTAAGGCAAACTGTAGTAACACATGAATAACATGGTACAAGTGCTAACCCTTACATGTTTTTAGTGAATTATTGACTGGACATCATATGATTGGTATGTATTATAGGACAATTATACTTTATATTATATTAGAAACATAAAAAGCATTTGCAATTTGTTTAATTTTAGACAACACGGATGTATGTATGATGAATACATATCTAGTCATCCAGTCAATAATTCACTAAAGACTACTCATGTAACCACTTTTGGAAAGAAATATGTCTTGTCATTTTATAATAAACATACTGATCTGGTCAGCTGTTTAGTGTTATAGGGCATTGCTTCTCTTTCTTATTTACAGATATGAAATAATTAGTAATTATTCTATCTTACTTTTTTACTAGTCATTTTTAACAACCTGGGATGGTCTTCATTCTCTGCTTCTACTTCACATGTCATCCTCATATGATTTTCCTCTGTGTCATTTACTGGTTCAAACATGTAAGGGTTAGCACCATTATATTCATGTGTCAGCTACATTTTGAAATAAAGTAATTGTCTCATTGTTGTTGAAACCAACAACATAAAAAGCATCTTCATACATAATAATGTACACGAAAGCAAGTTAATTTAGTCTAACTTTGTTATAAGAAAGAGTGTATTGCTTATAATTGATGCTGGAATCTTATCTTTTTAATTTCCTGGAATATGTATAGTTGGGATTGTATTACTTTTTAACTTACATTTCTTACTTAATCCCATATCTACCCTCATTGCATTTTCAACTGAATCCTTTCTGCACTGCAAATGGTTGATGTAGAAGGGGGTAAACACTTTGCTCTTGTTTACTGAGACAAAGCCTTTCCATAGTTTAAAAAAAAAGTGTTTATCCCTATAGGAATTTGATGTAGACTAACAATATTTGATGTAGTGTTCATACAACCAAATACA
Organism: Streblospio benedicti; assembly: GCA_019095985.1. Lineage (NCBI taxonomy): Eukaryota > Metazoa > Annelida > Polychaeta > Spionida > Spionidae > Streblospio > Streblospio benedicti. Next base: position 34,783 of record JAGTTF010005949.1, read on the forward strand.
ACACAATAATTAGGCATTTTTAAGAACAAATTATGAAACTAGTGATCACACAAAAAATACATGTTATTGGTTACTAAATACATATTGAATTGAGCAAAATTACAAATTTCATTTCATGGCCTCTTTAAGATTATCTAGACTTTTCTTGTTGCCAATACTGCAAAAAGAATCCATAAGAACTTGAGCAATTTTCTTACATAGAACCATGGAATTGAATCTCCTCACTTACAGCTGCGATCAAAACTCGATACCTTATATCAAATGGGCCAACCCCACATTTATTCCATAAAAAACACAGGCCAATAAAGTCTATGTAAAAACACCCTTCATGCAAAAAGCCCACTTAAGTAGAAATTCTAAGAATGTTTTAATTGACGAGACATTTATTTTTAATTCAAAATTTTGACACCCCACAACATATGTTTTCAACATCCCCATTCACACACACCAGCCCCCTCCATGTGGACTTAAATTTGATGTGTATTACTATGCTTCTGTATCTGTTGCTGTAGGTGCCTGCTGCTGACCTAAGACGTTGGCAGTGACGAGGAGCATAACCGCGCGGTGCTCGACTCCCTGCTCACCACACTCCTCGCAGAGCTCCACGTGGCACCAATCTCCAATGCTGAGGACTCTACCATGTGTTTTAATGATTAATAAAACAAATGCTAGATCAACATTGAGGAAAGACAAAAGTCATAATACTAGGATTTGTTTGTTAAAATAGCATTTGTCCTGTGTCAGTTGCTATTGTTTTTATTATTTTTGTGATTTTCATGGTACGATTGAAAAAGTTTAATGCCGCCTCTTAAGATAGTTGTCCAGCCACATCGTTTTCAAGCAGTCATAATTTTTTTGTTTTTTTTGGGGTGGTTTAAAACTGAAGAACCACGCTTAGTGGACACTGAGTCGAGGACACATATGTCTTTATCTATGGTGTTTTGGGAGACAATTCCATTGACCCCTGCAACAATTTTGGTGTTGTGTTTGTACAACTTTGTAGGTATTATACACGTGCGTTTTGATGGAATTACCAATTGCTCTATACACGCCAGTGGCCAGTTGTCGTTGTACAGTGACATAGTGTTGTTATGGTAGTCTAAAATTGCTTTATAGGATTTGAAAAACGGCGTGCCTAGTATTAGGTTATGGTTGAGACTGTCGAATACGTAAAATATAGCTGAGACTGGGTGATTCTTGAGGTAGAATTGTAAATGTACTTTGCCTAGTGGTTTAATTTGATTATTAGATGCAGAGCGGAAAACGGAGGTAGATGGCAGCAAGGTGTTCGAACTTTCAGGGAACAGTAGATGAAGAGAGGATTTGCTGATTGCGTTTACAGCACTACCACTATCCGCCATAGACATGCAAAATTTGTTAGATGAGGGTGAAAATATGCGTACCAAGTTATTATTGTAAATATTTGTGGAGACTATTGTATGAGTTGTGTCCTCAGCATAAGATTGTGGCATGTATGTGTTTCTTGGTACGCTTATTCGTTTTTTGTGTTTGAGGGTTGTGAGTCATCCATTATAGCATTTATTTTCCTGTTGCCGTATGGTGTAGGGGACCTCTGAAACCTCTGTCTGTTTTCGTATGAGCGTGACCTGCGTCCCTCATATGAGCGCCGTCTGTATCCATCAAAGGAACGTCTCCTTTCCCCATCACGTGATGTACTTCTGTATCTGTCTGATGACCTGTTTCTATTGTTTGAAAACCGTCTGTTACGTGAGGCGCTTCTGTCCTGTTGTTTGTATGATCTGTTGGAATTTTTATTGTCATAGTCCGTGTTCTTATCGTTGAACTTGTCGTATCGTGATCTGTTATAGTAATCTTGACGTATGGCCATGACATCATTATTTCCTATATTTAGAGAATGTTCAACTGTCTCCGCGCAAGTTTGTGCGTGACGTATGTCTGAGGGTACCATCAGAAGCACTTTTTTGGCTATGTCTTCTCTCAAGTTCTGGATGTATACGTCCAGCTGTCTATCAGGATCCGTGACGTTGCATTCTTGGAGTCTTTTGATGATTTCGAGTGAGAATTCCCTCACTGTCTCGGAGAGACCTTGTTTGCGCTGTAGACGGGCGGCCCTTGTAGTTGGCGGCTGTATTGTGATAGAGAAAGTACGTGCGAGGCTGTCCATCGCGACGGTATAGTTACTTTTCTCATGGGGTTGAAGTGACGCATATTGTATTTTGGCAAATCCCGTGAGGACGTTGGGTAGTAGCAGGAGCCTTTGAACATCGTCGAATGGCCACTGAAGGTATGAGAACATATCTTCTAGAGATGTTCTCCAAATTTCGAACGAACTATCGTGGCTGCCGTCGAACATTGGGGGGGTCAGTTTCGGGGCATCCCTGCGAGGAGATGGGGCAGGCTTGGTAGTGTCGTCCGAGTTCATGAGTTTAGTGAGGTGAAAATGTAGTTAATGCTTTGCTTATGGTGAAAGTAGAGTTCAATTCCGGTATCTCTACCATTTGAAGAACCACGCTTATTCTAAGTGACTTTATTCTATCTCAGTCGTGTACCAACTCCCCGACCTCTCTCCGGGGAGCCGCCCATATCGCACGCAGACTCTACTCCGCTCGCCTCGCCAGCCTAGCTAGCGGTGTGCCGTATGGTTGACGTGAGTTATGGCTCTCGTGCCCATACGCCACACCGCAAAACATATCAAAATCATGTTGAAAACAAGATTTTGGGAAAAAATTGCATGGTTAACTTATCAAGATTTGCCGAGTTGACTTAAAACCAAATTATCTTCAAGATGAAATCATTTCATAACTGCAAGTATGCAAATAACAAACTTTGGAAAATTTAACAATAGAGGTAAAGCTGATAACATGCAGTCAATAAAAATTACCTGGTGGACACAGTAGAATATTCAATATGTACTAGAAAAATGTATGGGAATTATTTATTTAGAAAATAAATGAAGCAGTGTTTTCCAAAGTAATTCTTAATCCTTTTGACGACCAGAAATGAATCTACATCAAACATTGAATAATCATGGTATTAATTAATTTTTTCATAGCTGCTGTATGTTTGTTGGTTCTGGTAGAGGCAGTTGGGAAAACTTCAAAAGCTTTCATTGTATTTTTAAAATTATATAAATAAGAATCGTTTGATAATTGTTTGACAAGTGTTTTTTATGTCTAAAAGTAGGTGGAGGAATAACAATAACAATAAATATAGGTGTTGTACATGTATATCAAAAGATACGTGAATGGCTAATACAATTGGAGTAGTTTGTCATATATAAAAAAAAAGCAGATTGTTTTGGTTTCAAAACAGTGTTTTTGATCATGTATTTGCGTATGGTTTTAAATTGTGCTCTCATTAAATAACCTTTTTACTTTAGAATTATATTTTTTTTTAGTTCTGTATGTATGTCATATGTTTTTGTTAAACCGTAGATTATTTCAATATAAAGTGTCATTGAACGTATACATTGATATATTCGCATATAGTTATTGATAAAAAATCTACACGATATATTATGTGTAATATGTTCACTTATTGATGAAGATCTATCTTCTGTATGAACAACATGACATACAGTCTTCACCATGCGGTGTGGGTTTTTTTTGTACAGATTTGTATGGACAGGTAATGTTTAGCATAAATCATTCAGATATGACAATAAATGTGCTCACATGCAGAAAAATATATTTAATAGATACATGTGTTTTTAATTGGTTTTAATTTTTAATAAAATAAGCTTTTAATTATTTAATTATCCGTGTTTTTATTACCTTCATGTACGGGTATATATCTCTTAGCTAAATTACATTTCATTTAGGTAAGAAATTTAATTGAATGTTTACATGTAGACATTAGTAAATAGTAATGATAATCTAAATTTTGTGTAATGTGGCGAAGTTTATGAAGTTGTGTTTTTTTTAGTAACATCGTAGCTTATTGTCCAGGTCATATATTTATATATATGTATATATGTGTGTGTGTGTATATTTTGTAAGGGTTTGTGTCTAGTAAATGATTTATTTTGCATAAATCAATTGAATATGACAAGGGAAACGCTTTTTACTAAGATATGAATATGAAAACTCATCACAAAATTGTATGATTATTGGACATCTAGTTTTTAATTATTAGCAGATTTATGTTTGTTTGAATTGTTTGATTTGCAACAATTAAGTGTTAATGGTTGTGTAGGTATATTGAATTGTATTTGTTCCATCACTAATAAACTATGAGACTTGTTTGCGCCATTTCTCAGATCCTCTTGTGCCGAGTGATGCTTGTCACGTTGCAAACTTTGGCCGTCTGGAAAACAGAAAAATGGATTTAGGACATAATGCAAACATGGCAATTTGATTTCAACTGGTGGATATATCGCAACTCACTTAACATGTCACAAAGTAAGTTCAAATACTGTTGAATAACTATAAATGTAAAACTTTTTTCTTCTTCAAAAGGTGACATCATCCAAGTGCTTAGACGCCTCTCAACTTCCATACAGGGTCTTTGGTATCAGGTCTTTTCACACTAATTACATTACCAATGACATGGTGTACAAGATTAAGTCTGCGAGCATTAGGATCACCACCACATTTACATTACCAATGTAGTGTATGGGGGGTGGGGTGGGGTGGGGGTGGGGGGTATTGCATACTTCTATCATTCACAAGTCCAGTTGATTTTTGTTATGTGGTATAAAACTGTATAGTCTCATGATTCAATTACCAAAGATGCATTAAAATTTGTGCCTTGGAATTATATTTTGATACACGAATGAAACGCCTATGTCAATCCACATTCATGTTAGAGCCCACCCCCCCAAATTGACACATATTCAGCCTGAAGGCTCAGTGACAGAACCACCATGCTTGCAGAGAAGCAATATGATGGTTTCTGTGTATTTGAAAGTTTCTTTCATTAAAATATGTAGAGGAAGTTTGTTACTTGGCAATAAATGGCTGGTATACCCAATAAAATGTGAACACGAGAAACGTAAACCGAATGATTTTCGTCAGACGTAACTTTTTACGATGCTTGTAAGAAGTCACCTATTTCTGCTATGTTAAATGTGATGTCTGCCGGTGTAAATGCATGACACACGTAACATCTTATGTAACAATAGGGAATGGGCCGACTTTGATGATCCACCAAATATTTTCCTTGGTGGCAATCGGTGAAATAGTTCCCTCTGTAGAATGGTAACGAGATATTTAGGCGAACCGCTCGTAAGTCAGCTAAAAGTGGACCAAAGTACACGAAAAAAATTTCACGTCTGGAGGGTGGTAGGAGAAAGGTAACAGTGACATTTGGTCATAGTTTGTTGATTTCTTCCGTCCGGGTAGTTCATAGTAAAATTTAATTTTCAGTAACAGTATATAGGGATATAGGGAATGGGCCGACTTTGATGATCCACCAAATATTTTCCTTGACACGTGTGGGTGTGAATATTTTATACAGCAATGCCCTGTCCTCTGTCTACGCGCCGGTTGCATCGAAATTGCTGTGCGACTGCTGGTACCGGGTACGTTTCGACGTACGTGACTGGTGTCCGGAAGAAAATGCCAGCCGATTTTCGCCAATTTTTATTTTAAAAGTCTAATAACTCGCTCAAAAGTAAGCCAAAGTACACCAAACTCGCACCGAGTGTGGAGAAGGGTACGATGCAGCTGTGTGTAAAATTTAGTGGCAATCAGTGAAATAGTTCTCTCTGTAGAATGGTAACGAGATATTTAGGCGAACCGCTCGTAAGTCGGCTAAAAGTGGACCAAAGTACACGAAAAAAATTTCACGTCTGGAGGGTGGTGGGAGAAAGCTAAGGGTGAGATTTGGTCACAGTTCGTTGGTTATTTCCGACTGGGTAATTTATAGAAAACGTAGCTATTTCGGCCCGTTTTTGGGCCATTTCGGGGGTTAAAAGTGGACCAAAGTACACCAAAATTTTTTCGCGTCTGGAGGGTGGTACCCTCGTGTTTATTATCGAATTTGGTCGTAACAGGTCAAAAAACGGGCCGGTAACCAAGGCAACGGACCGTAACCATGGTAACCATGGTAACCATGGCGACCAATAACTCTATCACATGCACACCATATAGGAGTATCCCGCTATGTTTTTTTTTTTTTTTTTTTTTTTTTATCTATGAATACCGACCTAGTTTCGTGACCCCTTAATTTTACTAACGGTATATAGGGAATGGGCCGACTTTGATGATCCACCAAATATTTTCCTTGACACGTGTGGGTGTGAATATTTTATACAGCAATGCCCTGTCCTCCGTCTACGCGCCGGTTGCATCGAAATTGCTGTGCGACTGCTGGTACCGGGTACGTTTCGACGTACGTGACTGGTGTCCGGAAGAAAATGCCAGCCGATTTTCGCCAATTTTTATTTTAAAAGTCTAATAACTCGCTCAAAAGTGGGCCAAAGTACACCAAACTCGCACCGAGTGTGGAGAAGGGTACGATGCAGCTGTGTGTAAAATTTGGTGGCAATCGGTGAAATAGTTCCCTCTGTAGAATGGTAACGAGATATTTAGGCGAACCGCTCGTAAGTCGGCTAAAAGTGGACCAAAGTACACGAAAAAATTTTCACGTCTGGAGGGTGGTAGGAGAAAGATAACAGTGACGTTTGGTCATAGTTTGTTGATTTCTTCCGTCCGGGTAGTTCATAGTAAAATTTAATTTTCAGTAACAGTATATAGGGATATAGGGAATGGGCCGACTTTGATGATCCACCAAATATTTTCCTTGACACGTGTGGGTGTGAATATTTTTTACAGCAATGCCCTGTCCTCTGTCTACGCGCCGGTTGCATCGAAATCGCTGTGCGACTGCTGGTACCGGGTACGTTTTGACGTACGTGACCGGTGTCCGGAAGAAAATGCCAGCCGATTTTCGCCGTTTTTTATTTTAAAAGTCTAATAACTCGCTCAAAAGTGGGCCAAAGTACACCAAACTCGCACCGAGTGTGGAGAAGGGTACAATGCAGCTGTGTGTAAAATTTGGTGGCAATCGGTGATATAGTTCTCTCTGTAGAAAATTAACGAGATATTTAGGCGAACCGCTCGTAAGTCGGCTAAAAGTGGACCAAAGTACACGAAAAAAAAAAAATCACGTCTGGAGGGTGGTGGGAGAAAGCTAAGGGTGAGATTTGGTCACAGTTCGTTGGTTATTTCCGACTGGGTAATTTATAGAAAACGTAGCTATTTCGGCCCGTTTTTGGGCCATTTCGGGGTTAAAAAGTGGACCAAAGTACACCAAAATTTTTTTCGCGTCTGGAGGGTGGTACCCTCGTGTTTATTATCGAATTTGGTCGTAACAGGTCAAAAAACGGGCCGGTAACCAAGGCAACGGACCGTAACCATGGTAACCATGGTAACCATGGCGACCAATAACTCTATCACATGCACACCATATAGGAGTATCCCGCTATGTTTTTTTTTTTTTTTTTTTTTTATCTATGAATACCGACCTAGTTTCGTGACCCCTTAATTTTACTAACGGTATATAGGGAATGGGCCGACTTTGATGATCCACCAAATATTTTCCTTGACACGTGTGGGTGTGAATATTTTATACAGCAATGCCCTGTCCTCTGTCTACGCGCCCGGTTGCATCGAAATTGCTGTGCGACTGCTGGTACCGGGTGCGTTTCGACGTGCGTGACTGGTGTCCGGAAGAAAATGCCAGCCGATTTTCGCCAATTTTTATTTTAAAAGTCTAATAACTCGCTCAAAAGTGGGCCAAAGTACACCAAACTCGCACCGAGTGTGGAGAAGAGTACAATGCAGCTGTGTGTAAAATTTGGTGGCAATCGGTGAAATAGTTCCCTCTGTAGAATGGTAACGAGATATTTAGGCGAACCGCTCGTAAGTCGGCTAAAAGTGGACCAAAGTACACGAAAAAAATTTCACGTCTGGAGGGTGGTAGGAGAAAGCTAAGGGTGAGATTTGGTCACAGTTCGTTGGTTATTTCCGACCAGGTAATTTATAGAAAACGTAGCTATTTCGGCCCGTTTTTGGGCCATTTCGGGGGTAAAAAGTGGACCAAAGTACACCAAAATTTTTTTCGCGTCTGGAGGGTGGTACCCTCGTGTTTATTATCGAATTTGGTCGTAACAGGTCAAAAAACGGGCCGGTAACCAAGGCAACGGACCGTAACCATGGTAACCATGGTAACCATGGCGACCAATAACTCTATCACATGCACACCATATAGGAGTATCCCGCTATTTTTTTTTTTTTTTTTTTTTTTTTATCTATGAATACCGACCTAGTTTCGTGACCCCTTAATTTTACTAACGGTATATAGGGAATGGTCCGACTTTGATGATCCACCAAATATTTTCCTTGACACGTGTGGGTGTGAATATTTTATACAGCAATGCCCTGTCCTCTGTCTACGCGCCGGTTGCATCGAAATTGCTGTGCGACTGCTGGTACCGGGTACGCGTTTCGACGTGCGTGACTGGTGTCCGGAAGAAAATGCCAGCCGATTTTCGCCAATTTTTATTTTAAAAGTCTAATAACTCGCTCAAAAGTGGGCCAAAGTACACCAAACTCGCACCGAGTGTGGAGAAGAGTACAATGCAGCTGTGTGTAAAATTTAGTGGCAATCGGTGAAATAGTTCCCTCTGTAGAATGGTAACGAGATATTTAGGCGAACCGCTCGTAAGTCGGCTAAAAGTGGACCAAAGTACACGAAAAAATTTTCACGTCTGGAGGGTGGTAGGAGAAAGATAACAGTGACATTTGGTCATAGTTTGTTGATTTCTTCCGTCCGGGTAGTTCATAGTAAAATTTAATTTTCAGTAACAGTATATAGGGATATAGGGAATGGTCCGACTTTGATGATCCACCAAATATTTTCCTTGACACGTGTGGGTGTGAATATTTTATACAGCAATGCCCTGTCCTCTGTCTACGCGCCGGTTGCATCGAAATTGCTGTGCAACTGCTGGTACCGGGTACGTTTTGACGTACGTGACCGGTGTCCGGAAGAAAATGCCAGCCGATTTTCGCCGTTTTTTATTTTAAAAGTCTAATAACTCGCTCAAAAGTGGGCCAAAGTACACCAAACTCGCACCGAGTGTGGAGAAGGGTACAATGCAGCTGTGTGTAAAATTTGGTGGCAATCGGTGATATAGTTCTCTCTGTAGAAAATTAACGAGATATTTAGGCGAACCGCTTGTAAGTCGGCTAAAAAGTGGACCAAAGTACACGAAAAAAAAATTCACGTCTGGAGGGTGGTAGGAGAAAGCTAAGGGTGAGATTTGGTCACAGTTCGTTGGTTATTTCCGACCAGGTAATTTATAGAAAACGTAGCTATTTCGGCCCGTTTTTGGGCCATTTCGGGGGTTAAAAGTGGACCAAAGTACACCAAAATTTTTTCGCGTCTGGAGGGTGGTACCCTCGTGTTTATTATCGAATTTGGTCGTAACAGGTCAAAAAACGGGCCGGTAACCAAGGCAACGGACCGTAACCATGGTAACCATGGTAACCATGGCGACCAATAACTCTATCACATGCACACCATATAGGAGTATCCCGCTATGTTTTTTTTTTTTTTTTTTTTTTTTTTTTTATCTATGAATACCGACCTAGTTTCGTGACCCCTTAATTTTACTAACGGTATATAGGGAATGGGCCGACTTTGATGATCCACCAAATATTTTCCTTGACACGTGTGGGTGTGAATATTTTATACAGCAATGCCCTGTCCTCTGTCTACGCGCCGGTTGCATCGAAATTGCTGTGCGACTGCTGGTACCGGGTACGTTTCGACGTACGTGACTGGTGTCCGAAGAAAATGCCAGCCGATTTTCGCCAATTTTTATTTTAAAAGTCTAATAACTCGCTCAAAAGTGGGCCAAAGTACACCAAACTCGCACCGAGTGTGGAGAAGGGTACAATGCAGCTGTGTGTAAAATTTGGTGGCAATCGGTGAAATAGTTCCCTCTGTAGAATGGTAACGAGATATTTAGGCGAACCGCTCGTAAGTCGGCTAAAAGTGGACCAAAGTACACGAAAAAAATTTTCACGTCTGGAGGGTGGTAGGAGAAAGATAACAGTGACATTTGGTCATAGTTTGTTGATTTCTTCCGTCCGGTAGTTCATAGTAAAATTTAATTTTCAGTAACAGTATATAGGGATATAGGGAATGGGCCGACTTTGATGATCCACCAAATATTTTCCTTGACACGTGTGGGTGTGAATATTTTATACAGCAATGCCCTGTCCTCTGTCTACGCGCCGGTTGCATCGAAATTGCTGTGCGACTGCTGGTACCGGGTACGTTTTGACGTACGTGACCGGTGTCCGGAAGAAAATGCCAGCCGATTTTCGCCGTTTTTTTATTTTAAAAGTCTAATAACTCGCTCAAAAAGTGGGCCAAAGTACACCAAACTCGCACCGAGTGTGGAGAAGGGTACAATGCAGCTGTGTGTAAAATTTGGTGGCAATCGGTGATATAGTTCTCTCTGTAGAAAATTAACGAGATATTTAGGCGAACCGCTCGTAAGTCGGCTAAAAGTGGACCAAAGTACACGAAAAAAATTTCACGTCTGAGGGTGGTGGTGGGAGAAAAAGCTAAGGGTGAGATTTGGTCACAGTTCGTTGGTTATTTCCGACCAGGGTAATTTATAGAAAACGTAGCTATTTCGGCCCGTTTTTGGGCCATTTCGGGGGTTAAAAGTGGACCAAAGTACACCAAAATTTTTTCGCGTCTGGAGGGTGGTACCCTCGTGTTTATTATCGAATTTGGTCGTAACAGGTCAAAAAACGGGCCGGTAACCAAGGCAACGGACCGTAACCATGGTAACCATGGTAACCATGGCGACCAATAACTCTATCACATGCACACCATATAGGAGTATCCCGCTATGTTTTTTTTTTTTTTTTTTTTTTTTTTTTTTATCTATGAATACCGACCTAGTTTCGTGACCCCTTAATTTTACTAACGGTATATAGGGAATGGGCCGACTTTTGATGATCCACCGTGTAAAATTTGGTGGCAATCGGTGAAATAGTTCCCTCTGTAGAATGGTAACGAGATATTTAGGCGAACCGCTCGTAAGTCGGCTAAAAGTGGACCAAAGTACACGAAAAAATTTTCACCGCCTGGAGGGTGGTAGGAGAAAGATAACAGTGACATAAATCTTAATCCACCAAAAAATTCCCCGCATGTTTTTTTTTTTTTATGAATCCCCTGTTTCGTACCCTTTTTTATAACGGAATGGGAATGGTCCGACTTTGAGATACCTTTTTCCGGAACTGGGGTGTTTTTTTCCCAATTTTTTTGTCTAAACCGTGCATCAAATTGCGCATTTGGGCCCCGGGAGTTGAGAAGGACTGGGCCGGGAAAAAAATTTTACGGATTTTAAATTTTTTTTAAAAGTTAAAATTTGGCAACCCGAAACCCCTAAAAGGGTTGGAAAAGTAAAAAATCACGTTAAAATTTGGAGGGAAAGTTCCGTAGAATTACAGTTTTAGCAACCCTGTAAGTGGGTTTTGACCCAAAGTAAGAAAAAAATTTTCACTTGAGGGTTAAAAATAAGGGGGGGGAATTTTTATGTGTGTTTTCTGCCGGTTTTATGAAAATTTTTTTCCGTTTTGGGAAAAGGGGGTGGCCAAAGTCCAAAAATTTTTTCCGCT
>JAGTTF010005950.1:0-17948 GCA_019095985.1 Streblospio benedicti
CTCATGTCCGCCGGTCCGGAGGTGTGGAAGAACGTGAACGAGAGGAAAAAATTCACACATCGTTGGTTTACGCCATTATGTCTGGCAAGAGTAAGATTTGTTAACGTGAGATCATAGTGGCGCTACTGCGTCACATGAATGATGTCGGTTTGCAGCTACGTGTTAAACATGTGGTTTTGGATTTTTGAACGTGCTGAGTGGGGGCTTTCTCGGAGGCCTTCACTCAGCTTGACCTGAAGTTCAAGGTTAAGAGGGTGCGTCTTCCATTGGTGTCAGTCTTTGTACAGGAAGATCAATTCGGTGGGCCTTGCTCAGACATACAAGCAGAGGATGACAGAGGCCGGTTCCTGCGTCGACATGAGCCTTCCCCTTGTGCCACCTGAGGCTGTGGAAAGAATGGCACATTGGTTTAACGAGAATGCCCCAGATGCAATATTCAAGAAGGTAACGCAGTACGTGGGGACACATACGCCAGCGAAGGGGCATTGTTTAAACCAGAGGAGTGGAGTGCGTACCGTGTTTTGCACAGGACCAACAATACAACTGAAGGTAACCACCACAAGCTAAACATTCAGTCGCCGAACAATCTGAGGTTCTACAGACTGGTCTCTATTGCATGACAGCGCAGAGGTTTTCAGGCAGAAGTAACTCATGTTCAAGAAGTAACTCAAGCCCTAGCGCCCCCATTTTGGAGCATGCCAATGCAGTTTGGCATCCAGAGTTAAAGGACATAGAAATAGTGGAAAAGGTGCAGAGAAAGAGCCACTAAACTGATCCCATCACTCCAAAATCAGTCATACGAGGGAAAGACTTAGAAAGTTAAAACTACCCACACTGGTGTACAGGCTACTAAGAGGAGATATGGTAGAAGTATATAAAATAATGAACCAAAAGTATGACCCAGACGTTGCAAACTTTCTATAAAAAACCAAGATACAAGAACCAGAGGACATAAACTCAAACTCAAGAAATCACATGCCCACAGTAATCTCAGGCTGAAATTCTTCAGCATGAGAGTTGTCAATACCTGGAATGACCTTCCGAAGAAGTTGTGGCAGCACCTAACTTTACAGTCTTTCGAGAGGAGGCTGGATAAAGTATGGAAGAATCATCCAGTCCTATATGACTATACTGCAGATATAGCGCATAATGGAAGTGACCGCCACAGAGCTGAAGTCTGCAGTGATACTGAGCTGGATACAGAGGCAACCACAGCCTGAGTCCAGAAGTGGACTATGTAACTATGTAATAGTAATAATATACATTTGGCAGTGTAAACAATGTACTCAATAAACCTTTATCTCTACACTACACTACTGATCTTCAGGGCCAAGCTGAATGCAGCTCCCCTCCTATCAGCAGATCACCACTGCTGGAGGCAGCTGAAATCGAAGAGTCTATTTCAAATGACACAAAACAATGCCTGGCTCCATCTTAGCCACAAAACTGTAGCATTGTATATATAGCCTTATACAACGCTACAGCCCTACCTATATATTTACGACCTATGCTTTATAATTTCCGATCCTCTCCAGCATCGGCTTTTTAATATTTGACTTTCCAATGAAGCAATATGAATAATGGTACAGTTTTGTGGCTCGAAATATTCTTTGGCAACTATATTTTGATAATCTGCAATAAAATTCCGAATAAAGTACCAGAGAATATAAATAAATGCCAAAAAGTTTTAATTTATCATATTGTTGTCAAATTTCCCACATTTTAACCTGACCTAATTTTCATCTTCCGGGGTCAACATCCGGGTTACCGAACTTCCTTCTGGTCACATGATCAGAATTTTAAATGGTGGCAAATTTGAAAGAGACAATTATAGCGTTCAAGAAGAATTTTAAGAAAAATGGCATACTCGAGGTCTCTGGTGAAAGAAACATACGAAAGATGTACGGGGTTTAATTATCAAGAAGACGTTGACAGCAACAATCCAGCAGATATCAGCAGTGACACCCCGGAGGACGAGCCACATGACGATCACCCCGAAAGGGCCTCCTGTGTCCCCAATATTATAATTCTGTTTTTGTTACCCCAGATATGTAATTTATTTTCATCATGTTGTCTTATTATTGGTTGATATGTAGCAGTATTTTATCATCTTATTGAGTTTTAATTATAATACTATTGTATTATAATGATAATCTATCTTGTTAACTATGGGTTTAAGTTAAACGTATACACAATACGTCTGACGTTTCACGTACATATTTTCACGTATTTTTACGTATTTTTTACGTGTGCGTGTTACGTTCACGTAAACGTTGTTTTGTATTGTTTTCATTTATAACTTGATGAAGGCAGTACATGCCGAAAATTTGTTAGCCATGATTGGCATGGTGCATTTCAGGCTGAAAGGCAAAACAATTGCCAATGATGCCCTTCTTGGGTACCAGGGCATGGCTGGACTTTCACCAGCCCTTGTCCACTGCCCCGTGTACCCAGAAAGACAGCAAATCTATCCTGGAACGCTTAACCATGTCCGTGGTGAAGGTTCTTGGCCTTTGCGGTTTACAAGTCAATGCGACCAGCGAGGAAGAGAGGAGAACCGCGGCCCTCATAACCATACCGTTCTTGTTTTTGTTTTTATGCTTGATTGTACACATAAATTTATTTTAGGACATTTAATATAATCCAGAGCATACATTGTTACTTCACTATATATAAAAATCTCCAGGATCAACTGACATAACTTACAATTTGTCGTGGTTGTCTGTTATGTTCATGTTTTTTGTGAACTCTGCTCTTTAAAGCGTCATTGTAATAGAACTCTAAGGGTGTGTTATCGTAGTGTAATAAAATTATGATCTTTGATTCGAAAATTCTCAATAAGTTATAGTAAAGTTTGTGTTTTGGTATGTGAACGTTTAGTATAGAATATGTGGACTGTTAAGTATGTACGCATTTCCATGTCTTGCATTTTGGTTTCAATATCAAGAAAATTGGATATCTTTTATGGAACATATACAGAGATTGAAAACAATTAACTTCTAAAAATGTAAGAAAGGTAAGTTACACCCTCAACCAGATCAAAGGCAAGGATTAGTCATTCCAAGCGATCCAACAGAGGTAAGACTTTCTCCTTCACCGGTCTCTGCAACGAGCAGCACAGACTTTCCAGATACAGTGAACTCGTAACTAAAAACTTGTCCTGGTTGTTTATTCTTCTGTTTTTGTGAACTCTGCTCTTTAAAGCACCATTGTGATAGAACTCTAAGGGTGTTATCGTAGTGTAATAAAATTATGATCTTTGATTAGAAAATTCTCAATAAGTTATAGTAAAATTTGCATTTTGGTATGTGAACATTGCGTATAGAATAAGTAGACTGTGAAGTATTTCCATGTTTTGTATTTTGGTTTGAGAAGTTTTATAACTTGTAATTGTAATTTTATTTTTGGACATTTAATATAATAAATAGTACAGAAAATCTCCTGATACACGAATTTTATTTGGTTAGCATCTTCTTATAAATATATTCATTAGTATATCGTCCATAGTCTCATTAAGTATGCACCAAGGCATGTGGAAAGATTCTAGCAGTCAAAGACTGGCCCAGAGAAGCTGATCAGCTCCCCCAATTTGGGAATGAAGCAATTGATGTTCTGATTGCCCATTTCCGACCAGTCCTTCTGCGTAACAGGTGTGATCTTGAGGTTGCCAGGTACCAGGAATGGCCTGCCTTAAAAGTTTACGTTAAGAGGATTGGGCAACAATTTTCACTGATGAACAATTAGTTGCCAGATTTGAAAATATTCTTCACCTGGTGGAGATTATTCTGGTTCTCCCCATGTCAACAGCAGTGTGTGAGCGTGGATTTTCAACTTTGAAACGAGTTAAGACGGATTGGAGGTCAAACCTTGCTCCGTCCATGCTTAATATGCTGATGTTCATGCGCATCGAAGGTCCAGATTCATCTGATTATGATGCAGCAAGAGCAATGGAGCGGTGGTGGGCTGGGGGAGAACGCAGAAGACGGTCACAGGAATAAACTGATTCTGGATCTTCGATGCACATGAATATCAAAGTATTTTTTCTGCAAATAGAATCAGTTTTGTATTATAGTTACAATGTACTTGTTATTGGATCTGTTTTTGTTATGTACTTGCTATTGATCTGAGGGTTTTATTCACTATAGTTTAATGTACTTGTACTTGTTATTGGATCTGTTTTGTTATTATAGTTACAATGTGCTTGTGATTTGATCTGCTTTATTTATCATAGTTACGATGTATTTGTTATCAGATCTGGGTTTTTTTATTATAGTTACAGTGGACTAGTTAACTGTTAGCAAGTTTACAATAAACCGTAAACAGTTTTAGACTTATTTATTTATTAGTATAATAAGCATCTACATAACATTGAAAATTCGTTAAAATTACACCCTAATTTTTTGGGGCACCTAAAAATTTTATTCAGACCTGTAGATTTTCCCATTTACATGCCCGGTGACCTCCAGAGAAAAAAGTTAACGTCGGTCCCTGAAAATCATGCTTATTTTCTAGTAGTATTAATAACACCTGCACAAAGTGCAGTAACATACGTCACTTTCGTTATGTTATATGTACTTAGGGGACCGTAACTATATAAATCGTTTGACGGTAGCGACGATAGGTCTAGATGGAACCCGATACATAAAAAACTCACTTATGTGTTATTTTATTAAAATTCCGACGATGGAGCTCAAAAATTGCCATTTTTATTCAAATATCTGCCGAATCCTGTCACAGACCTGCCATTTTTTTATGTTTTTTGTATGATCGCCGTATGCAATCACATGACCGTCTATTGTCGAGTTTTACTTTGCTGGTTTCCAAAATTGCAGCGCACCACTGCAAACGCAAATAACACGAGTAGCTGTACAATCGAATTGCGTTTTCAATGAAATGGAAGCGTGCACCAGCAGAAGACCTGATTTGTTAAAAGTCACCCCCAATTTAATGGCGGAGAGCACGAGTGGTCAAAAAAACATTAAAAAAACATGGATTATTTTCACTTCAAGGTGGTCAGAAAGCTTAAGAGTGGTGAAATAGACAAGTTCAAAGTTCTAGAAAATAAAGTATTGTATGTAGATCTTCAATCGACTATAGAATCGACTATAGAATCTTGGAATCTAGGCTCAAGTGTGGAAGAAATTTGTGTAGATCTAGCAAGCTCAGGCTCATCCTCAGGTAATAGGTTATTATTTAAACATTAATAATATTGATAGTACATGTACTAGTCAATGCAGCCCCTCTGGCTAGATTCTGGGTAAAAACTGGGATTCACAAGGTTCCTTTCTGTTTATGAATGTTCTTATTACTAGCAGCATCTGGTATGATGTGTATTTTTTTTTTTATCAAACCCGACCGTATGACATAAAATTGGCTACGTTTTTTTTCTTCTGGTGCCTACCGGTCTGATTGATAGTACCATTTTTTATTTTTTTTCCGACCGCATGGATTTTTTTTCCTCAAAATTTCTCGTCAAACGATTTATATAGTTACGGTCCCCTTATGTTTCATCTTTTTATTTTTCCAGTGATAAAGAAGACATCTACATCACCAATCAAGATATCAGACAGCTGCTATTCAGATATGCTTGTGGTGGCAAAATTCAGAGGGCAGGGAATGCACATGTCCATCCACTCAGTGAAGATGAATTTGCGGAGCTTTTAAATAAACCTTGACAGTCTGCCTACATTGCTTAGTTTGATTATAGAAGTGAAAGATAATAATGTTTGCAAACCAGACTACAGCCTTTTCATGGAGTATCTGGCGTCGCCATCATCGATATTTTCCTACATCCCGTTCAACAAAGTTACCAAACAATTTTTTCAGCTCTTGCTGGCTGAAAAAAAACAACAATCACAACACATGCTGTCATTAATGGAAAGAGAACTTGCACTTGTGTACAAATGTGTGGTAAAATCGCAAAAATTATCAAATTCACTGGTAAATATTCTTGAAGATTTGTGGGCCAGAGTGTCTGCTCTAGCCGAGAAATTTCCAGCCCACCCAGAGGAACTAACATCCAAAGACCCGCTATCAACATCGTGTTTCCCTAATCTGCCTGGCATAGGGCAGAGGGGAAGTTATTCATGCGACAAAGTAAAAACAAAAAGGGAAGATACCTGTAAGAAGCGGTACCTTGGACATGCCCCCATGGTAATTTTAATTTGTCTGTCCATTCAAATAAATTATCGGTGCACAGTTTTATTATATTAGTGTACTCTCATAAAATTATTCATGTAAATGAAGTAAAATATCATGTCTTTAAATATTAGTAATATGACTTTGAAGCATCTTAAAAAAGCCCTTAAAGATTGGGGGGCTAAGGTTACTGGGAGAAAGGACTTAGTTGAAAGGTATGGAGCTATGATCTATGGTGTATATATATGTACTATATAATATAGATCTATCTTGCTGAATCACTGAATTGATGTCAAGCTTGTGCATGCTCACATGGTCAGTAATATGACTAATATCACGCTTGTTCAACTTTGTTAGTGACTTATATAATCAACTTTCAGATTAGAAGCATACATTCGAAATGACAACTTTGGCAAAGATACCACAAGTCAACCAGAGTATGTCATGAAGAGACCGGATGGGAAAATGTATAAAGATGTTCATAGCGGCACATCATTGCCACCTATTGATAAAACTGCTTTAGAAACATATCTTGAAGGATTTGGTGTAAAATTAGGAGACAAGCCTAAAGAACTGTATGATAACAGATACCTCAGTTATGTGCGTGGTGCAAATGTTGATGAAAAATACTATTTTCATAGTAAATGTCACGCAGAAATGCGAAAAAAGACATTACGTATCTAGTTGATGCTGTTGTGGATAAAGATGGGGTTGTGCTGGAAGGACAGTGTGTGAATGTGGTGCTGGCATGGGTCCGGAGGCTCACTGCAAGCATGTGCAAACTCTAATATATGCAATCATACAATTGCGTGACACAAATGCCATTAAAACGCTACAAACATGCACTGATACGTTGCAAACTTTTCATAAAGTTAAAAGACCAACTGGGTCACCTGTTAAAACAGAAAATTTTAAATTGGGACCAACTGACTCGAATTTTATTTTTGATCCTCGTCCCACTGAAGGGAGAGGTAATGATTCTTATACATCATTTACAAGGAACTTATTGATCAACAGCAACTTTGTACAATCAACACCCTTTGGTCAAACTATTGAGCCAGCCAATAGCTACGCACTAGTTCATGACCATAATTACACCAAAGATGACCCTACAACAGAATTTTTAAAAATTCTTGGTACGATAGATCTTTCAATGGAAAGAAGGGAAGAGGTAGAAATTTTAACTCGGGGGGCAGAGTGCATCCAGGAATTGGTATTCTGAAAGGTGCATAAGATTACAAGCATCCAACTTTGGTAAAATTTGTAAAAGCGACATCTGCTACCAATTTCCCTCAATTGGCATTTTCAATGACCAAAAGCACTATCATTCGGTCTGCGCCAATCAATCATGGCAATAAATATGAGTGTGTGGCTGCAAGAAAATTTGAGAATGAACACGGGGTGAGCATGAAAAAATGTGGAATATATGTCAGTTCCGAATACAGCTTTATTGCTGCTTCTCCAGATCGCCTCATAGGTGATGATTATACTGTTGAAATAAAATGTCCCTATTCTTCCAGAGAACAAGAGATTTCTCCTGTTACTGTTCCATATGTGTATCTGTTGAACAATGAATTGTTTTTGAAACGTAATCATGACTATTACTATCAGGTGCAGGGACAGCTTTACTGTACTGGTAGGAAAGGTTGCTATTTCATCATATATACCTTTAAAGATATTGCTCAGTCAAAAATATATGTGTTCTGTAAAATCCAGAGTCAATAAAACGATGCCTTTTCCATTGGAAGTATAAAGAAAATAAGATTCATATTTTTCACATTTAGTATTTATTACATCAATAAATATACCGTTATATATTGTCAGCTAAAACAAAAGGTCACGTGATGTTGCATAATCGAATGATTTTCGCCAGACGTACGTGGATTTCCAACGGCAAACGTGACAATATTAACATAGCAGAAAAGGCAGCCTCCTATGCGTGTCGTGCAAGTTACGTCTGACGAAAATCATTCGGTTGACATTTGTTGCATTCACGTGTTTTGATGGGGTTATACCTGCTCTTATTGCGTAGTATTTGAATTACTCTAAATACTTTAATAGGCTGCTTAAAAGAATGAAACTTTCAGAATACACAGACCACATCATACTGGTTCTATACAAGCATATTTGTTTGGCCACTCAGCATAACCTTTAATGATTTAAGACACATATGCATTCCACGTGATGATGATTTTATTGCACAAATGGTAACTAAATTGAAAAATTTCTTTGTTGATCATTTTAGAGATGGACTGTTAAGACGATTCTATCACAAAGATTATTATGCGTTTAATTTTCAGCGCCTAATTAACCCGCTTAGTGCCGGGGCGCATATATGCACCTCAGATTTTACGTCCCTTTAGTGCCGAGGCGCATATATGCGCCTCAGTTTTCAGAAAAAACAGTTTGAGTTTGTCTGCCATATTCGTATATGGTTTCTAGTGTTTACGTCAGAGATTCTGATCGTCGTATTTTCTGGTGCTTACGTCGTAGGTCTGAAAAACTCCTATTTCTACGACATAAGCACCAAATAAAGTGTGGTGCTTACGTCGCCGTTGGTCCGAAAACCTCGACGAAGGCACCAATTTCCACGACGTAATTAGTACTAACACTAGTTACATATTGTTTTATTATATTGTTTTATATGGAATCTAATGCATGTATTGATTATATATGTATTCTATGTCTGAAATAAATAAATAAGTAAATAATTATTATGTTGATGGGACGTTAAAAGTTGTAAATAAGCCATTTACGCAATTGTGGGGCATTCATGCTTTCGTCCGCCAAAATGATTCGATGAAACAGGTGCCGTTGGTACAGATGCTTATGTCCCGTCGGTTGAAAGATGATTACACGGCTGTTTCAAACAAAGTACTTGAAATTTTGGAAACAAACAGTTTACAGAAATGCGTAAGTGACTTCGAAGCGGCGTTGTGGTCCGCATTGAGGGATGTACTTCCCGACCCTAAAATTCAAGGTTGCGCATTCCATTGGACTCAGGCAGTTTGGAGAAATGTGCAAAGGTTGTCTCTTAAAAATGATTACCAAGTGAAAAGGAACATAGCAAAATTCTTGGGACAACTAATGACACTATGTTTTTTACCCGCAGAGGAAATCCCACGAGTTTTTGAGGAGCTTAAAGACCTGGTCACTCCCATGCATCATGAAAATCTCCATCGATTCATGGAGTATATGGAGACAACTTGGATAAGTGAAAGATCAATGTGGTCACCGAAAGACTGGTCAGTCTTCGGCTTATCAGTGCGTACGAACAATGACATAGAAGATTATCATAGGCTCCTTAATTCCCTGAATAGATATGACAACATCAACTTGTATTTATTGCTGGAAACCATAGATAAAGAATTTCAGTTTGTTACGAAACAGTGTCAGCTTTTGAGTGAAGTAAACAGGACGCACGCGCCATCACACAAAGTGCTCACCAAGCAGATTCAGACAAAGACAACTCGCTCCAGATGGTTCTCATCGACGCGGTAAATGGATTACAACGTAACATGGGGCAACTGTTGAGAACTCAAAATATGCATCACGATATTCTGACCAACATTGCGTCTTCCACAAAAGAGTCATGTGACTTTATTCCATCTCAGTCATGTGCCAACTCCCCGACTTCTCGGGGTAAATTATCGAACAGACTGGCTCTCGCCTCGCCAGCTCTAGCTAGCAGTGTGCCGTATGGTTGACGTGAGTTATGGCTCCCGTGCCCATACGCCACACCGCATCACGTACTGCTGGTGAGCAGCGCTCTTCCACCTAAGCCTGACCATGTTAACATCTAAAACCATTAATATGGATAAGAAATAATATAATGGAAAACCAACAACAAAATGTTTAAAAAAAACAGCCGAATTGTGAATACGGCCGCATTGTGCAATTGGTATTCTAGGCCTAGATCTACTATCTTAGAGTTAAAAAAGAGGCTTAAAATCAAAACCATTTCTAGGGGAGCATCCACACCCCCACCCACCCCCTAAATAACTGATATCTGCATTAATAAATATTAATATGGGCTACTACTTTACCCATATATAGGCCTATAAATCAGCAGTGTACAATAAACACTGTTGTCAACAGAGCATATATCTATCTATCTATCTATCTATTTTAAAGCTAGGTCCACCCAGCCGGGAACCGGATCACAGCCCTCCACTCATCCTTGTCCATCATGAGCGTCTTGACTTCTGTGGTACTGGTGAGCCCAGTGTCCCTCTTCAGCGTGTCAATGACGTTGCTTGAGGTCTTCCCCTGGACTTCTTTCCATGCGGCGGTTCCCACAGAATCATCTCGCTGGCGGTGAGCTCTGGGTGTCTCACGCAGTGTCTAGCGTTCACGCTCTCACTGCGTGTGTGAGAGCATATATAAGTGACCATTTGTTCACTGAATCATGGAAGATTAGTCAAAGTTGGTGCATATGATCTCTAAAGATTATGTAATTTTTTCATGCTTGATCAATTCTAGAATTGCACATTATTGTTCTAAAAGTTGCAAGCTATTGTTTCAAAATTCGCACTTTCTTTTGTCAAACTGGTTTACCATGTGGCACTGTGAATTTGGAAGTTGACTATTTACTAAAAAGTGGTCAACCTTTAATTATCTCAGTATGCTACATGTCAGTACCACCCTATACAGTCAAACTTCCAATTAGGATCGCCTCTATATTAAGACCACATCTATATTAGGACCGCATTTTGCAGTTAACGGTTGCAATTAGGACCACATGGATTTTCCTTTGTCTGGTCACTCTACACATTTTACTACGTTTTTTCCATTAAAGGTCAGTTAGAGTTGATTTCAGATAATTCATGAATTAATATATGTAAATGTATCATTTATATA
Source organism: Streblospio benedicti (assembly GCA_019095985.1). Taxonomy (NCBI): domain Eukaryota; kingdom Metazoa; phylum Annelida; class Polychaeta; order Spionida; family Spionidae; genus Streblospio; species Streblospio benedicti. Next base: position 10,999 of record JAGTTF010005950.1, read on the forward strand.
GATATAGATACAAACCGACGTAAACACTAGCCCAAAATTAGCGACGTAACCACCAACGTCTTTCTGGTACTTACGTCGTTAATATTTGGTGCTTACGTCGAAAGAATGAATTGGTGCTTTCGTCGCATCCGACGATCAGAATTTCCGACGTAAGCACCAGCACCCTTGGGGCAAGCTACAAGGGATCAGCTGCATCCAAACCACAGCTTGCTTTTAAAATATCAATTCGTACGACTTCCATTTTCTAAGCTTAAAAACGGGCATATTTTCTTTCGTTTAGAAATAAATTGACAGAGAAACACGACTCAGCCGATAGTGACGCGCTGGGACTGCGCAACCTACAGCCCCCGGTACGGCTGGAGGGATTACAGGAAGGGCTCCATGTTCGCCCCAGATCTGATCAGAATCTGATTGGTTGAAAGTTCTATAAAAAGGATTGCAAAATAAATTTCTTCACACTTCACTTTTAGTTCAGCCATGGAACCACTTAGGTGAAACAGATATATACAAACTGAAGAAGAAAATCTGGTAAGCATCATACGGTCTTATTTCATTATTATTATTCTAGTCTTCTTCTGCAATTTTGTATCAAACTTAAACAAAAATATTTTTATTCTTTTATTTTTTAAAATATTTTTTGAGATCTTTAGTCTCCTTTTCAATGTAATGAAAATAAATTACATATCAATAAGTATATTAAGTCTAGATCTAAATCCACACAAGTATATTACATTATTTACTTTTTATTTGATATCTGATAATCTCTAACTAATCTTTGCTATTTTAACTAAAACTTCATGCCAAATTTCATGAACGATAAATATATATTTCGTGTTTATCGGAGTATAAAATATAACGTGTGCAAATTAATTCGAAAATTTTTAGTACTTCCGCAGCAAAGGTTAAATAAACAACTGTGGACTTCCTGGTAAATAAACAAATAGCCAGCGAGAAGCAAAATTCAGAGAGAAAATTAAGATTAAGGCTTATACAACGCGTAGCAACCGAACAAACTATAGGGATTTATTACATAACAGAATAAAGCAAGCAACAACAAGTAAAAAACCAGTGGATAATTGTGTAGTAATTGATGTCAAACACAGAAAGTGATCGAGTTGCCGGAGTAGAAAGTGATATGGGTGATAACGATGAGGTGCAAATAACTGCCCAGGCGAATCTTCTTGCCGAACGGGAACAAATGTTGGCAGAATTAGAAGAAAGACTAATGGATGTCTCAGGAAAATGTATTATGCAATTTCTCCCATAAGCATAACATTGGGACGGCTTGTATCATCTGCCCAGGGTCCGTATTCTTGTACGTTTCGGTACGCCGAATCGGCCATTTTTGGCCAAATTTGTCGCCCAAATCGACATGTGCTATTCTCGAAAAATTCGCAACAGCGAAAATGTTATTTTAACTGCCGATTCATGCGACACCTAAATAGGTCGGTATATTTCGGTATATTTAATACCGAATCATACTGAAATTTCTTGACCCCAAATCCGTTTCAAGAAATGTTTACAAACAACACATCTCCCTACCTCTCGGATTTTGCCCACGGACTGGACTCTAACTTTTTCTGGCTCGAAATCAATTTCCGATTCATTTCGAGTAAGCAATGGACCTTTAATGATTTGAGACTACCATAGCAATATATTGCCAGTCAAATCATAAAATCACAGCACAGTTTTTTGATTGTTCATTTCAGATTTCTGATCCTCAATAGTAATAGAAAAAAAAAAAAAAGAACGGTATTTGATCCAGTGTGGTAATTCTTGCACTTGTTTTGTGTTTATCAGTGTGGTGCAGTTAGTGACCAGGAAGGCTACTGTGAAGAACAGAAAAAGTTCAAATGTCCACATGGATGTATCAGGGTTCGAAATTATGGTAGCAATGGTAGAAAATGCTACCATAAAATTTGTGTTTGCCACCAAGATAAGTGGTCTGGTAGCAGATAATTGCTACCATGTAAAAAAAAAGCAGCCACACATTCACAGTGGGACACATTAATTTGCATCCTAGGTGTCCTCAGAGGTCACGGTGAAAATCAGGCCAATGTTTATGTCACAGCTCACAGCTAGCTGCTCAAAGTGACTTTTTCTCAGATGCAATTCTAGCCAGCACATGTAAATAAACAGCCTGCACTTAAATAAAGCATGCACGGCTGATTTATCTAGCTGAGTCAGTAAGTCTTTTTGCAAGTCATATTCATCTATATTTAGACCAAAAGTCAAGTGATTGACATTTATGTCCATTAGTTGGCTTGTGCCAATCCTCTGTTATGAAAAAAAGGTGGGTCTCCTATACATCATCGGACATTTTTTTTCATACACATAACGGGGTATATGAAATTAATTCTGCTTTTCCAAATATAATATTGTTATGAATATGTGCAAGTAATAATACTATCAAAACCGTGTTTTTTGACACAAAGTGAACATTAGTAGCTTAAAACGTTTATTGAACTGGATATATAGAAGGAATATATGACACTGTTGATATCTTCTTAATTATACTTTAAGACTTCATGATAATAGATTTACTGTATGGGAGGCGATTTTAATCATGGCGTCAAAAACAGCAGTGTACATTGGTTTCAAATGAACTTTGTATGAACTCATGTATCTTGTACCTTGACAACAATTTGTGTCAAATTTGTTTATTGTTACGGTTTCAATAATTGATTGAATCCAAGACTTGTGAATTACAGGCTCATTTTAGTGACGAGCTGATCCATGAAAATTGATATGAATACTGTAAATAAATGCAATAATATTATAAATTGATCTTAAAGACTGATAGGTGTTCTATTATATTAGCATAATGTTACAGTGTATTTTATGGTTTGCTACCAAGTCTGACTGTTTTGCTACCAATTTTAAAACCTGGTAGCAAAATTTTGCTACCTGCCAAAAAAGTTAATTTCGAACCCTGTGTATGACCGTGATGGAACAAGACTTCCAGTTTTGGATTTGAACAGGCACCTCCGATCACACCACAAGATCAATGAGTCATACAGAATGTGCTATTCAGAGTAAAACGTTCAAGAAAAAGACCACTTAAGGTTAGGAAACTTTTTAAAAATATTCTTAGCTTTATTCGAACAAAGTGCATTTCTATCACGAGGTGATGCATGATTTGATGTAGTTACTTGTTAGATGTCTGGCAGAAAGATGCATCAGAAATACGTGTATAACACCAAGCAGCTTGCCTTTCTAATATTGCTAAAAACGTAAAAAGAAATCAGCGTAATTTGAGCTAGCATATATGAAATGGGATCACTTTAAGATATGAAAATAAATTGCTGGTATTGACAAACTGTGTGCAGAAAACTAGGTCGGTGATCATTGATTGGTCCACGGCACAGCCTCTATCAAGCGTGCAGGGTTACGCCAGATTCATAAAGGTCAAAATGGCATTGAGGCTCGTTGCATGGTAGCCTAAATCTAATGTGTTTCACGGCGATTTGATCTTTGTGCATCTTTGTTGTCAATGAGTGAACGAAGTTCATGAAATGTTGTCAACTAGAATGATTGAAAGAAATTTTGACATTTAGTCTCGATTTAGCAGACTAAATTCTTTTTACAAATTTTTCTTGAATAATTTTTTTTTCGCCACATTGGCGAAAGAGTAAGCAAAAATCTCGCCCATCCTTAAAATCTCTTGCCCATGGCGATAAAACGAACCTTAGCGCGAGCCCAGGCTTCAGGGGTCGCCTTCCTGGACAGATGAAGTGTTGAACATAGAGGAATACCTCGGCCATCTTTACGGCATAGAGGAATACCTCGGCCATCTTTACGGCAAAGAGGAATACCTCGGCCATCTTTACGGCATAGAGGAATACTGCCATCTTTACGGCATAGAGCGGCCATCTTTTTTACGGCATAGAGGAATACCTCGGCCATCTTTACGGCATAGAGGAATACCTCGGCCATCTTTACGGCAAAGAGGAATACCTCGGCCATCTTTACGGCATAGAGGAATACCTCGGCCATCTTTACGGCATAGAGGAATACCTCGGCCATCTTACAGCAGCAGGAATACCTCGGCCATCTTTACAAGCAAGATGCTGCCGAGGCGGAGTTGCTGCGGTTCTCACCTGGTTTGACCTGGGGGGGCATAACGTACCTCCCCTACAAGACCTCAGCTACGCCAGCAAATGGACCAACAGGTCCAAGAACAAAACTCGAGACGACAACCTCCAACCGGAGCAGCTGCTGCCGGGACCTGTTCACCCCCGGGGACGATGCCCGCATCCACGCCGGTCTGGCTGCCGTGGCGGGCGCACGTAAGTGTCCACCTCGGCAGGGGCATGGCTTGCAGTTTAGTCTACAGTGTAATGACCAGGGGGTGGGAAAACAATGTAATTTATGAGGAAATACATCTGCAATAATCTAAACCCATTGTAAAGTATCTCTAGTAATGTATAAGATTTTGAATATTATCTCACGACCATTTGTTCATGTAACATTTTTATAAATGGATGTTGTTCCATAGACATGCAGAAGGTACAATATTTTGACCAGGCTGCGAGGGGAACGATAAAGGCAACAACAGGCCGTGGAAGAGCTACAGGCGACCTGATGGCCACCCCCTTATACAGGGTGCCCCCAACTAACGCTATGGGATTTTGTATAGTGAAAAACAATTATCTGTGTAGAATAAATCAATAAAAGAACAAACCACTGTCCTGCATATTGATGCAACAGGACAAATAATAAAAAACATGGACAGAAAGAGGGTTTTTTTACTATACGGCTGTAATATCTAACAAAGAAGGTGACCCTCCTCTGCCTGTTGCAGAAATGCTGACAAACGATCACACCCAGTGGTAAGTCAGTCAGAAGTGAATATAAATAGTTCTTTAACCCCTCAGCCACAATTTTTTGTATGTGCAATAGTGAAAATTCTGACATCTTTCGTCACATTCTACTTTATACATATGTCAACAGAATTTTTATAAGGTTAATCCTACGATAACCCTACGATTTATAAAAAATGAAAGGACAGTAATACATGAAAATACAAATAGATTCGAATATAGTTGAGTCTATTTCTTTGATATTTTTATACTATATGATAAGCTGTAAATACCGACACCTGTCTTTGAATTTAACCACATTATTTCAGTCACATTTTTTTTAAGTGGAAAGTGTACTTCAGTTAATGATTGTCCCAAGTTGTTTGTTTTTTATTAAAGTAAAATAAAAATACTGTCCACTGAATACAGTAATTGTAGAATATTTGTTTAATTGTTTCTCCACACACAGCCTCAAAAAAGACAAGAATCCGGCTATCTCTATCTTATTTAAATAATTGATTTGTTTTTAACTATTATTTTTAAAAGGGTAGTGGTATACTGAAACATGTTTTAAGATGAAAAAAAAAAGATTTGGACCAATATCAGCGGAGAAGCCACCGGGTTCACTGGGTGCATCCCTTGATATTGTACATGTAGTCATGAGGGAGAGAATTCTCAGACCCAATCACAAAGATTTGGTGTATTGGCTCATGTTTTCGGGCGGGGCTGAGTTTGCAGATGCACACAGATATCAGGCTCCTGGATCTGTGTGGACAATGAGGACAATCTTGGTCAGCCGTGTTTTAAAAGCGTGTTTTTTTTCAGAAATAGGTTTCAATTGTTCGCACAATCAAGTTGGTATTGGCGGCTGCCACCTCATCCTGCGCCTGCTCCAGCTGCAGGGTGATGGCTACAAGCAGCTGTGGCAGAAAGACTGTCCCCGGGGTGTGAGTTATGATAACAGGAAGGATGTGGCGGGCGACGAGTCACTCATCACCCGTGACTGGAGCGGCGATGACCCGACGTGGTGCTGGAGCCGCGAGTTGGCCCCGCTCCACACACACACGGTGGGTCATGACTGGGTGCTGAGAGCCGTGCTGCCGGACCACACACTCGTCTATAGTGAGAAGGTAGATGGTGTATGTGACGGCCATATATATAAATTAATACTGAAATGTTATTATTTTAAAGTTTATTGAACCTTCATCGTCCAATCCATCCTATCGCGTGTAGTGATTTAACATTGTGATGGGAAGCAATGGTCACATCATCTTAAGGTAAGTTGAAAATGTATAAATTGGAAAGGCATCAATTGAAAATCACTTCATGGATTGAATTGAATGCATCAGGTTTCACGTCCCATAAAAAATATCATGTTTTGATTTTTATAAAAAGTTTTATTCAATTTATTGAATTATGGATATCCATCCAACAGTGATTTCAGAAAATGTGAACATAGATGAGCATTTCACAAATCTACTTATAAGATGCAATGATAAACAGTGTTCTTTTGGATGTAAAAGGCAGTATGAAGATATTCATTGTCCGCTTTGCTCCAAATTCAAGCCTAACAGGAAGGCCAAAGTGTTGAAACACATCAACTCTCACTTTCGCAATACTGTGAAGGTTGACTCCTATTTGATCTGTGTATGCAGACAAAATATATGTGAACAAACAGAAAAAGTAGTCGGACACTACCACTGTCCGTTTTGTGAAAAATGGTTCAAAACAAAGATGGGGCTGATCAACCATTCAGTGACATGTATAAAACAACGACAGCAGCAGCCTTCAGATGCAAAGTATTCCACAGGTATCTATTTTTCTATAAAATATAACGTTTGGTACACAAAAGGTAACTAAATCTATGCACTTGGTTTTTCTATTCATACTGTATATATAATGTTTAATCATAGTTTTGTTTAGATGTTTATGAAAAACGTTTGTTTCATATCACTTTAGTTGGACTTGGACAACTCGCAAGAAGATGAGCATGATAAGGAGCCTGCAGCCAAAAGTCCTTCACAGCCAGTATACAAAAAGTCCACTCACAGGTATTGGATTGTTAGTTGAGCACAGTAATATAATTTGAATTCAAAGTTCTCATGTCCACCAAACGTCATTCATTTTAATGATTATTAACACATTTGT
>JAGTTF010005952.1:0-46172 GCA_019095985.1 Streblospio benedicti
ATACTCTCTCTCTTTATGAGTCTGCTCAGCAAGTTGGTCAATCAAATTAAGAGCAAAATAGAATGCCATTGTGACCAATTGTAATGACCAAATACTACTTTAGTGACATAATTCAACTATAAAGGTACATCACGATTCAAAGGCAGGAAAAGTTATTTCTAAAAGGTAATTTTTCAGTTTCACTTGACATTTCAACATTTTCTGGAAACAATCTACGATGACACATATCTTTGAAATCAGATGATTTTTCTCACTCATAAAATTCTGGGAGAACCGTAAACCAAGGACTGTAAGTATATGAATTCAATGGGGAACGTGAATCTCGCCCTGTACTCACAGTGGGCACAAGGGCTGGTGAATCTCGCCCTGGGGAAATTCGCCCTTTTCACCTCCCGGACAGTCAGCAATGACTGACTTTCGTTTTGTAGACTCGCCCTGCAATAACTATTTCACGTCTAATAACTGCTGATGAGATTTGTTTATCATACTAGTGTGATAGGATTTATTGGACCTGCTTGGATGTATGCCACATGTCAGCTACTTTTCACCTCGTTCACGCTGTGCTGGCCTGTCAATCTGCCTTGGGATTTGGCCCCGTACTATGTATAGTCTACAAAAATGCTAGCGTGTTTTTTTTTGTACGTCCTTCTGTTGTTGTTTACTTTTTAACAAACATTTTTTTTTTTTTAATCATGATTCTAATGTAATATAATATTGTAAACAAACTTAACCCAGCATACCAAAGTGTCATTGTCTTGTGAAAACCTAGTAATTTATGTCTATACAAAAATGTATATGATCAACTGTTTATGATCAAAGCCTTGTATTTGTGTGAAAAATATTAATTCATAATAACCTTGCGTTTTTCTTTACATGTTTGCTCCACAGAAATTATCACAATTATGTTTTGTTTCGATCTTACAACCAAATACCAAAAATATTTTAGTGGGGTAAATGCTCTAATAAAAACTATTTCATTTGAAGACTATTTTTTTTTCAATGATCCTTTGATTCAAAGGTAAATTTAATGTGGAGATATACATGTATTTCTCTAATAGTACTCGGCGGGTATACTTTACTCTCCCTCCTGGAATGACCTTGTCCTACTTTTCTCCAGCTAATGCAGCTGAGCTGTGGTCCCATTCTAGGGTCAAGGCCCCTGTCTCCTTGACAAATAGTACTATATTGATAGAAACTTATTCCTGTTATAATTCTAAATGTCTTTAAAGTGTTCAATATTTAAAGAAGGGCTTTCATTCTAATTGCAAAAGAGAAACAAAAAAGTTAGTTTTTAATTTCAAAAGAGAACCACGTATAGTCAGTTTCAGAATATTTTATTTTTAAGCAATCATAATGTTATATATTTGATTGTTGTTGACACAATAGGAACCATGAGAAATCATTTACATAATTCATATTTTATGTTATCAAGTCTATGTACATGACACATGTCCACAAAATCACTACTAATAACCAATCATGTAACATGCACATTTTCATAGCAATAAATACAAATGCAACAAACATCATGGACATAGGTAAGAATATATAATATATTTAAGAAGTAATATATTTATTCAGTATTTACCCATTTTTGCACCTAAAATTGTGGTAGCCAAAATTGTGATTAAAAAAACTTCCACCATTAAAAAAACCTTACTGCTTTGATTTTAGGTAAAAAAATATGATGAAAGAAAAAATCACAATTTTCAAATCACTATACTATGTACCAAATGTTACCTTAATAACACACAAAAATCACAATGACAAGTTATTATGAAATGCATCACGTCCAGTCCTGTGTCAATTAGAAAATTATTTGCCTGCCACCTGTCTGTCATTGGTCGTACAGCTTTGTCGTGTGAACCAGTCCTGTGGATGTACATCGGACGTTCACAATGCACCTGTAAGTTCATACAAAATTAAGGTCTATGCAAAAATATTAAGTTATGAGCAGGTAAAATTTCTTTATTTTTGACAGGATTGCACAATAGCTTCGGTCAGTAAAATGTTACTTTTTTGTAAACTCATAAAATTTGACAGGATTGGGGCGATAATATAGGTTCGCTCGCTAACCAGAAACAAAAATATTATTTAAGAAGGCCTAAGCATGAACTGCTAAGGCAGTGGGCATATAATAGCCGTGTAACTGCTGATGATTATATGAGCATGGACTGTTAAGGCAGTGTGCATATGATCAGGGTTGGTATATGTCATGACATTTATAATAAATATCAATAAATGTCGATATTTATGATATTTATCGATATTTATGATATTTATCGATATTTATGACATTTATTCCACTTGCATTCTGTCAATTTCGACCTGTTTGAGTGTATGATTAAGTATTTGAAAAATATCTATTGTTAAACATACTTTTATCAGAAAACTCATTATTTGAGATTAATAAAAATACATATACTATAGAAGAGGACTCACACTTTTTGTGTGCTCACACAGTCCGTGTTTTTATGCATGATGTAAACTCGCTGTTGACTTGAAGAGGTCACTAGATTTCACTTCATATGTAAAAAGCACAGAATGTGTGAGCACACGAATAGTGTGAGCCCCCATCTAAATTGCAAAATAACACTTCATATCAGAAAGATAAATGATAGTATTGATATTTATATCAAAATGATTCATGAAATCAGAAATATACTATGTAATCCTCAAAATCTTGGTAAGTTTACAATTCAGCAAAAAGTCTGCTGTCATTTCAAAGGAAACAATTTCATGAACAATACTGATATAGTAATTACCACCTCAACAAACAAACACTAGGGTCAATCATTCAATAACCAGAGTTAACCTGACACTTTCCCATGTAAAAGTTACCCCCTGTCATTGCAACAAACAGCTTTAACAATAGGCATAATAACTTTCTCCTCTTGGCATGTAAAACCCTTGTTATTAAATACCACCTCAACAAACAAAAAATCAGGTCAATCATTCAATAACTGGAGTTATAATTAACCTGACACTTTCCCATGTAAAAGTTAACCCTTGTCATTAAAACAAACAACTTTAACAATAGGGGCCACCCCAGTTCTGTGGCAATATACATATATATGCCACAGCCAAAATCCATAAAGTAACTGGTTTCTGCAGCCAATCAGAGCAAAGCTCATTTGCATACATGCCTTGAAAAATCATTGCACACATTCATGACCAAAAGAGGGCACCACTAGCTGATGTAAGCTTGCCACCATTTCAACCAATCAGGCCTTTGGGATTCCTTTGTTTACAAGTAGCACATTGCTCAAAGATGACAGCTAGTTGTTGCGTCGCTTCAGCTCAGCTGCTGAAGCAAGCATTGTGTTTGGTTCGTTTGTAACTATGTAACTATGTAACAACTATGTATGTAACTATGTATGTCTCTGGACAAGCTAGCGGGCGTACCGATGAACCGATTTCGTTCAAACTTTACACAACTATGAGGTTTGAGCCGACACCGAAGTGATTCGATTTTGGGCAATCTGCCAATTAAACTGTGGTTTCTAGAAGCCCATTCATGATATTCTTACTGATATTCAATGCAATTTAGGCACCAAGAAAAATCCATATTCCAACCCAAGCAGCAAATATTGATTATTGGGTTTGAAACTGATATTGATTAGTATCTGTTATTCAAACAGTACTATTGTATTGCAACACAAATATCTTTTGCCTGGGTATATTGATTTTCATTCATTCTTATGTTTTCTCCTCAAATTATTCATTTCTTGATTATAAGTATACATCATTTCAGTATATATCTTAATTGCCCATAAGTCAACGTCATTCTAGCGACGCAGTGTTCTTTGAACACTTTTGATCTAGTTTGTATTTTCATCAATCAAGACACTTCATGGGTGTTAATATTAATGTGATCTATCCATGACAATAATAGTAGTAGTACTAGTACTAGGTCAGTTTGGTTTGAATAATTATGTGCCAGGTTATGAAACTAAGTAGATCAACTGTTTTCCATTTATAAATAGAACTGAGGTGTTGTTTTCATATCATTAAACAATAAAGTCTTGCAGTAATACTACAGCTATTATACCATGTATGATACTGAGGTATGCATAGATCAAAATTAACTTAAATATTTCTAGATGCACACATTATTTACTTTTGAAAATGAAAGTAGGTCACACAAAACTAGCCACAGATTCTATGACATCATCGGGTTTTCCCCATGTCATCTGGGATCACTTCATTACATATATTATGTTAATGACGGCCTTTAGGGATATTGGGCTGGGGCTAAAGAACTAAGTGATGTGCCCCAGTTTTGCTGGGTGATAGGGGCAAACCTGGGAAAATTTCTCCTCATGCCAAAATGATTCACTAGTTTATGTACTCTGCAAACAAATACTGGCTGATTAATTGCCCTGCATTTACATATACTTGCCTCTACTTGACAATTCTTTATTGCATTAGAACTTAATTGGTGCTAGCAAGTGATTGGTTAATCATTAAGCAGTGCTTCTTCAGGTTGCCTATAAAGGATAAACCCAACTTATGGTATATCATTGTTTGTGCTTGTTACTTTTTATGTTGAATAAATAAATATACATTAAAAAAACATCATGACTTTCATTCCTCTGATTTCGTGCATCCTTGTGACATATTTGGCCTTGGCTTATTAAAAATGTCCTATATATTACCCCATGATATTTATTTTTCTTTCTTATTTCGTAAGCATTGATATATATGAATTATTTTTCTCACATTCTCTAAATATGTCACAACTCACAAATATGACAGCTTAACATTTATGTTCATGATTTCATTTTGACATTTAAAGCAATTAAAAAATGTCTAAATGACTTAAAACATGAGAAAAAATACATGTAATTAATGTCAAAATGACTCGCGAATTTTGAGAAAAATAAATATCATAAATATCAAAATGTCCCGACATTTTCCTAAAATAAAAATCATAAATATCGATATATATCGCTCGATAAATATCAATGATATATATCGATGCCAACCCTGCATATGATAGCCGTGTAACTGATGATGCTGACAAAATATTACTCGGAAGTACGTTAAAATATAAATATCTCCGAACTTAAATGATCAACATCTGATTATATCATACTTAAAATACCTTCTGTATTTTCTTTGAAAACCAAAGTCAAAATGGGCTCGTTACATTGTACCAAACATACTTACCAGCTGGACAAGTCTCCAATTGCGTCTGCAAGCAGGACTGGTCTCCATTCCTTTTCGTAAACACACAGGTCTCATCTCTCACAGTGCCAAGCGAAACCTGTAAGCAGTTGAACACGGCGGCAGCAAAAGAATCTCTCACATTTATTGCGTTGCTTCAGTACCTGAAGCAAGGTTTGTGATCACTTTGTACGTACGTACGTATGTATGTATGTCTATGGACAAGCTACAAGGATTGCGTTCAAACTTTATACACCTACAATGTATGAGGTATGAGGCGACACAGAGATTCGATTTGGGGCACTTTGCCAATTAAAGTATGCTTTCAACTGGGACATTTTGGTCCATTTTAACATTCTCTGCAATAACTTTTATACTGTTTGAAGTAAAACATTCAAACTTGGTACCATAGTCACGCCCCAGCTATTTTCATAACAAATGTAAATGTAAATGTAAATGTCTGGTTTATAGTCTTGATCCAGGTTTTGATCTCACGACTTTACAATTTACACCAGGTCATCGGCGCATTCTCATATATATCTTTCTCAACTCCCCGGGAGCATACCATACTGGCTGCATACGGCATTGCTGGTGTTTGCGCACGGCATTGCTGGTGTTTGCGCACGGTGATCCGCTTATCACCGACCTGTACCTACTTAACGTGTGTAGGTACCACGGAGCAGTGTGCAACCTGTTAGAGGTAAGTTTGCTCAACACTCACCATCAGACCCGACCGGGAATCGAACCCACGACCTTCTGGTCACAAGGCCAACTCCCTATCCATTCGGCCACAGAAGCACACAACAAGATTCACATACACTACCTTATATTTATTTGGTAAAGAAAAATGCCATTAAATTAAAAGACATATAAGGAGAAGGGACCAGTCACTCATGTATGCAAAAATACTGCAATTATGCAGTACCAACTGCAATCATGCAGTACAAAGCTTTAATGCTGCTACGGTTGAGTGATTCTGCAGAGTTCACCTATTTGTGATTAAAACAGCAATGTTCCCAACTAGATCAAAAGTGCTCAGAGAGCACTGCATCACTAGCACAATGATGACTCAATAGCTTTAATACTTGCTGAGAAAACATCCAAACTTAGCACAATTCTTATTTAGGTACAGACCATAAATAGTGCCAATCGTTAGCACATTGCCAATTTAATGGTGATTTCAACAGGGCAAGGTGATGACAGGTATGATGCCAAATTTACTTGACAAATTGAAAAGAGATTGAGCAATACAAGAAAGATGCATCCCCATTCAAAACTATCAAATCTTGTTTGTTATACCCAGTAAACAAAACGGGTTTCTCTTCTGGGCTTGATTCTGCAGCTTGGATATTTAAACCTTTCGCCATATTTTCATAACCACCTACCTAGTTTGGGGGCAAAACCTGACGTTTTTACCAATACTTTGGAAAAACCTGTAATTCCTTCTATATTTTGATTAAAAATAAAGCAACTTTTTGAAGATCATACAGTTTATTTATAAAACATACATTTTTTGACAATTTTCACTTTCATTTGAACTCTCTTCTGATACATCTTCAGAAACGAACCCGCTGTCGGAGTCGGACTGGAGAATAGCAGAAACCACTTCCTTGCATGTAAATTCCTTGCGCTTTACACAGGGAACAACTTTCTTCCGCTTAACAGAGGAATCGGCAACACCAACAGCTGTAAATAAAAAAAAAATACATTTGTTTTTGTATGGTCACCATTTACAACCGACATGCCAAATTTGAGCACCCTAGCTCAGACGATGCACTACCTTGAATAGCCAATAGCAGTACCGGTACTAACCCGGGGTACTAACTTAGGAAGATATGGAAAAAGATATTTACCGATATATGAGTCTATCCAGTCTACATCAAACGTTATCCATGGGACACAAGTAAACAATAATTCGTGTGAGTCCAGTTGCAAATCAAAATCAGATGTGGCATTTTATTTAAAATAAAACAATTGCATGGTTTGATCACATTGTGATCTAGATAGAACTTCCCTAAGACCACCTTGATCCCTATACGATGTCTATGAAGAAATTGATAGGCAATAAATTGTTATAATCGTGGCTAATGATTATATATATAATCAGCAAGGTTAATTAATAGAATACAATGGTTTTTGCCATATGCAGATTTAATCTTCAATAGCGCAATTGAAATTACTATTTGGCCAGAAACACACATCGCGGATTAGCGTTTGGAAATTATAATCAAAATATAGTTAAACACAATGCAAACTTACGTTTGGTGTGAGATATTCGCTTAATCTGCTTGTGCAAGGAGTCAGGCTTCAGGGACGGCTTCTCAGGATGTGGGTGACGATGGGGCGCTTGTGAGACTTTGCGTTGAGCAAAAAGCGAGTCGAAGAAACTGGGACAGATACCACGGAGAACCCGGGAACGCTCAGCTGAAGAAAGCAATCAAAGAGCATTAATAAGCTTGGTAAAGCTCTTTGAAGTACTAACATGCGCATGTCAATTCAATTCACTTTTTCACCAAAATACATAGCACATCAAACAAAAACAAGAGGTTACAGAGAAAATAAAATAAAAATCCCATTAAAAATAATTATCATATTTATGCATGAAACCAGCTATACTTCAAACCATGTGAAAACGAAAGTGAACATCGTTATGAGATTACATAGGCAACACAAACGTTTGACGCAAAACCGAGACGTCAAACTGTAATAAAGTGGTAGGTCAAGTGCTAATAATTTGAGAGATGTAGAGTCTAGATCTAGATGATGTGTTCAAGTTATAGGCAGTTTTTGACATTCCCACAATATTTACGTCATTGTATTCATTTTACAATAACAATATATGTAAACTTTTGCCAGATTATTAAACGAGAAGCAATCATGTATTATTCAACAATATTTGAGTTCTGATTTCGTTGTGTAAGTGTACTAATTTTTAACAAATGTTTTGGTGTTAATTTCTGCTTGATCACGTTGAACGTGTCAAATATTGCTCGCGTTATGGGCAGTACAGTGCAAACACCACAGAATGCTGGGAACATTTGTCCCTGATTGGTTTCACAGCTGAACGTTTCATGGTTTAAACTAATTCATAGTAGCCTCTATTCTAGCATAAATATATTAATTCAACTTTATCTTACATGCACTAAACTAATGGTTAATTGTTCTATCGTTTGTTATTGCCGCATACGTTCTGTTTTTACGTCAAAAGTGAGCGTGCCCATGGAGATAGACGTAATCAACCCTACGTCCAAACGGCTCCGGGCTTCCTCGGTCCACGGGCTTCGTCGGTCCATGTAATTTTGAGCTCCCTCGGTCCATTAAGGCAAGCTCCCTCGGTCCATTAAGGCAAGCTTCCTCGGTCCATTAAGGCAAGCTTCCTCGGTCCACCAAGTGAGCTTCCTCGGTCCACCATATACGCGCTATTACGTGTAACGTACAACGTTTTTATAGCTGCAAGAACGGCAAATCCCATATGGGTTAGTGATTATATCTCATATATGGCTCAAGTGAATGCCTTACATAATCATGATAGTTTTGAAAATGGTTACATCATTATGTATTAATGTCTACATCTTCATTCATTGCAGCCTATCACTTTAAGCTTGTCAAGCTCATTATATACTAGCCAAAAGATCCCATTTAAAAGTTACAGTTTGCAATTAGAAAGCATAACCCACTTTTTAGATTATCTATTTTGTAATAGAAGCAATCATCATTGCTGTTGTTTAAGAAAGAAATGGTATTGTGAATATCTACCATACACAATTAGAGACAAACATAAACAATTTTTAAAATTTTATCAAATCTTAACACAATGACCCACACCTTTTCAGATTACATTGTGATTCTGCAAAACGAAAAAATATCTTTTTGACGTCTTTTCGTTTTGGAGAATCAGACATAATGTCACACATGATAATGCTACAGCAGGGCCATAGCTAGTAGCTACATATGAGCCATAGGAGGCAACTGCCTCCAATGTTTTCAATGGGGTTGTTCCTCGGTCAAATCCCGAATGAAAGTGAGCATTAATAGATGAGTTTTAAGGTTATTTTTTTGTTCAAAATAGCCTCAGATGCAAAAAGGAAAATGGTCAAAATTCAAAAATGTGCTTGCCCCAAACGTCTTGCAAAGGTTTTCCCACAACCACTACATCTTTCAACCGCCTTCAAAAAGTGTTCTTAACATGTTATCTATAGTAAGCACAAACCATCCCACAATGTCCATTCTAACATTCTAACCAGTGGGTAGGGTGAGGCGCTGTTTCAATTGCCTTTTGTTCTATGTCCTCCATCATCGCATCACACACTATCATAGTAGTACATCTTAAGCTGTTGACGGAATTTTCTTTAGGTGCAACTAAAGCTACACACCCAAGATAGATGGAGAATTCTAGACTAGGCTAGCATACTGGCATATCAACTTTAATTGAGTCCCTCTTTTGTATTAATATTCTATGCATTATAATTATCTATAATTATCCTTTAATCAAATAATCAAACTTGCAAGTGCTCCAGTCATGTATAAAGACACAGATAAAAGCCGACAGAGTATACCGAAATATTTCATGATTATTCATTAATCTATCAATCAAACATTGGCAGTGCTCCATTCATGTATGACACAAATATATAGACCTGAGCTAAGTTCAAAGAAATCCATACAGAACGTTACACGTAATAGCGCGTATATGATGGACCGAGGAAGCTTGCCTTAATGGACCGAGGAAGCTTGCCTTAATGGACCGAGGAAGCTTGTCTTAATGGACCGAGGGAGCTCACAATTAAAATGGACCGACGAAGCTCGTGGACCGAGGAAGCCTGCACCCCGTCCAAACTGCCCATAACGTGAGCACTGCCACATCTTGCGCAGAATTGCAACTGAATCCGATTACGGCAATCCACTGAGCGATACACTCGGCCACATTTTGAACTGCTGCAAAAATCCCAATGCGCAATTAGTACATTCGGTGAATTTTCTTGGAATTTTGTCGGTTTGTATCCGACAAACTCCACACATGATGTTTGAGAAATCCATGTTTAAATGTTTTAAATGCAAACAAAATACATTAGAAACGCGTCCTTGTGCGTGACCACGTAACGTGTGTTCTGTGGACTGGGTGCATTTATAATGGAGCAAAATAGCCTATATTGTGAATGCTCTTTAACCATAGGATTGACTAATCCGATTTTAGACTGAGGCTACAATGTTCACCATCGGTCACCTTTAATCAGTAGGGGTGTCCATGGGGAGGACTTTTATCATATAGGGTGGTCATTAGTACCCATGCTGACAATAATGAGAAGAAAACAGAAATTTTGGGCTATGCAGGGAAGGGCAAGATGTTACCCCCAACTGGAATGTAATATGTATAAATGTATATATGATGGGAGGAAATAAAAGTACAAAATGTATAAATGTTAATAGAATGCCATAATCAATTTTCTTTGTGTGTGTGTGGGGGGGGAGGATTGCCATTTATTAACCATGGGGGGCGGGGTGTCCGAAGTTTGAAGGGCAGATGTAAAAATTATGTCATTCCCACTGCAAGAAGAATAACAAATTTAACTAGAGCAAAAGTGCTCAGAGAGCACTGTACTGCGTCGCTAGCACAACGCAGGCTCTTCTACTGTGTTTTTCCCAACTTTGCTTGTGGATACAATTCTCCAGTTCTATGACAAGCAAGCTCCTACCACTGTAATGACATAGCTGAAAACATAGGTTCCATTTGACTTTATCAAGTGGCCCTGACGGGACTCGAACTCGCGACCCCAAGGTTGTGAGACCAGAATGATACCATTATTCCAAGCAGATGGTATCATTCTGGTCTCACAGCCTTGGGGTCGTGAGTTCGAGTCTCGTCAGAGCCACTTGATATAGTCAAATGTCAGTTATGTCTTCAGCTATGTCTTCAGCTATGTCATTGCAGTGATAGGAGCTTGCTTGCCATAGAACTGAGAGAGAGAGGAGTATAGAAACGTAGACTCTATATTGCTACATATCAAATTGATAAAAAAAAATAGCCCTATAGAAATCACCATTAAATTGGCAATATGCTAACAGCTGGGCACTATTAATGGTCACTAAGTACGTATTAAGGGGACTGTGAACTCTTTTCTTACGATTTTATTAAACTTTGATTTTCTCACTCATTATTGCTTCAATTCTTACAAATTACACCTTATTTTGTAGATAATTATCTAATCTAATGACACAACATGTTTTGAATTGTATAGATTGATGAACATTTTTTATAAAGCAATTAGTGAAAAATTTACAACTTTGTCTGTGAAGCATATAACTGATAGTAAAACATCAACATGACCGAAATCACTATTCAGTTACAAAATTTGTATATTTATCTAGAAAACCTTGCCTCAATCTTTTTATTTTTTTCCTATTTTTCATTTTGCATGCATTTTAAGTTTTAAAACCACTTATTTTCCGAATTTTCTGGCAAATCAATGCAAAAACGTTCATAATTCATCAACGAAATAAAAAAATCAAAATCCCTAGTAAGGTTTTCTTCAGAATGCATATATCTTCAAATATATACACGTTTGTGAAAATTTGATTTCACGGTTAGAGAGAAATATAAAAAGAAAAATTAATCCACTATGCAAACTTAGTTTTGAGAAAATGGGCTTTAAACATGGCCAATCAATATACTTTGATTGTAGTTGCTGCCTATAAAATGTATCATATAAGAAAAACTATTGATGATAAAGGGTTAATTTTAAAAAGATGTTGTTCTTTATCATTTATAGCATACAAAACATTGAAAATGTAAAAATTGAATTTTTAGCCCATATAACCTTTTAAGCCTGCAAAGAATGAGTCATTGTTTTTCACTCCGGGTTGGTCTTCACAAAATGGGTTGTAATGGGAAAACTATTGAAGATAAAAGGTTCATTTCAAAACATGTTGTTCTTCACACTTTACAGTATAATAAATATTAAAAAGCTGAAAATAGAATATTTTTTCCCTTAAAAGAGTTCACAGTCCCCTTAAGCATTGTGCCAAGTTTAGATATATTCTTTCAAGCAGCTATTGATATGTACCAATATAGAGTCAATGTTGTGCTAGCGCTCTCTGAGCAGTTTTGATCTTGTTGAGAAATGACTCAACCACAGCAGTAATATTTAAAGAGGCTTGAAGCCGTGTAATGCATAGTTGCAGTATTGTTTACATACATGGGTGACTGATTATTTCAGCCTATTTGATATGTCTTTTTTAATTTAATGGTAGTTATTCTTTACTAAATTAATATAAGGTAGTGTTCGTGCAGCTTTTTATGAAAATAGCTGGGGCATCACAGTTGTAACAAGCTTGAATGTTTTCCTTCAAAAGTATAAAGGTTATTACGGGCAGGTTTATTTATGTCGGAACCGCCATATGTCTCAATGGTTGTTTCTTATGTAGAATTTACTCAGGAATTCAGATATGTAAGTCTTACGTGCGTTTAGGTAGTAATTATATGTGAAAATTGCGTTTGAAGTGAGGCACTGTCAAAATTTCTGACTAAAGTCGAATTTCTGGTAATTTTCAATTTTTGTGTTTAAAATTAAGCAAAATGCTATGTACTGATATAAACTCATTATATTTTGGTTGCTTAAATGCTTCCAGAATGTTAGTGATACTTACCACCAATATGGTTGAACTAAATTTCCAAGATGGCCGCCATTTTATGGTAACTTATGGTCATTTTGTGATATTGTTATTAAAAACTGCCTATACTTCTTTTTACAACAACTGCCATATACTTAATGTGATTTTCATTATTTGAACACATGCTATAATCATTTCTGAAGCAAACAAGACATCTTGAGCTCTTTTATCTTCATATTTGACAATTTTATTTGCATAATGCTAACACCACCCCAAACATGTACATGTATTAATCAGTCTTTGTGCTCAGGAACGTCATATAGCTCTAACAATAGTTCAAATCTGGAAACAAGCACCTAATTTGGCACAAATACTCCTTGGTGGTGACTCTGTCAATATATTATGCTAGTCACCTCAAATTCAAGATGGCCGCCATTTTCTAAAATGGCCGCCACGAATTTCGTACAAAACACAAATTTTGTCATGACATATCTCTCACATGACAGATTTGGGTGATTTTAATGTTGAACAATATGTTTTTGAATGTAAGAAAGTCAACTTTGTACCAAATGAGGAGTGCAGTGTGACTAGGGGTTTTATTGGTTTAGAAATCTTTGCTATTGTACAATCAAATGTGCTTAACTTGCCATTTCTAATTTCTTACTAGTATGAACCGTTTGCATGAGTATCGCTGTGTACTAATTTGGCATGTCAAGGTGTATATTGAGAATAAGGTAAACACTTTAATGTTATAATTTTATAATTTGTAGTTAGGCTAGAATATATAAGATAAATGTTATTGCTTACATGATGATACAAGATGATACAAGGTGATGCCAAGCAATGCTAACAAGAAACGTAAATGCACTCCACCTAAAAGGTGAAAGCACAGGAGACGTCAGACCCTTTGAAGAAAAAACATGGATTAAAGTAAAAAGCAGTGCTACTCTCTACGACTCATCTCCAATTCAAAGTATTGTTCGATTAGCCTACCACATGCCTATTTTGTGGCATGAATGCGAAATCCAAGGGACATCATTCTAAAGAATTTCCTAGAAACTGTGAGACAAAAGATGCTGCAGAAGCAATATATAATGCTGCTGTCAAATGCAATGACGAACACATGCTTGCAAGGATAAGTGGCATTGATTTGATAGCTAAAGAGGTCAAATATCACCACAGCTGTAAAAGAAGTTATTTACATAATGCAGACAAAATTCCTTCAGGGTCTTCATCTAAGAAACCTTCTATTCACGATCTTGCATTTTTAGAACTGAAACGCCACATTCAAGAAACATTGGTAGAGTCAGAAGGTGCTGATTTACTGACTTCCTTACACAAACGTTACACCAGCTTTTTTGACGAAGAAACAACCTATTCGTCACAATCTCTTCGTGAGAAGATTTGCAGACTTTCCACATTTAAAGGTAATCAAACAGTCAAATAAATCTGTCATCATTCTGTACAATCCCGCTCTTTCAGCAGACAATGGTATAAAACGGGCTAACTTTGACCAACATTCTATCATTGAGGCAGCGTATTACTTGAGGGGTCTTCTGAAAGACCAGGAGAAGAACACAAAGAATTTACCTGAACCCTTATCAGCAGATATTGTGGCAAAGGGACAAGCAGAACCACCAGATGAATTACACAGATTTTTTCGTGTTCTCTACACTGGATCCACAGATATGTATTTGATACATATGTTTTATCATCATAAAAATTCTCCTTCTATCATACAATACAAACAATAATTATGTTATATATTTCTATTTGCAGCCAAAATAGAGAATACAAAGACATCACGACTGATCAAGTCTGTATCATCTGATGTTCTGTTTGCTGTTAGTCATGGAAGGGTGAAGACTGGCAAACACTTGACCATGGGGCTTGGAGTAAAACATCTTACAGGTTCAAGAAAAGTAATAAATATCCTTTATCGGATGGGTCATTCCATAAGCTACCCAACAATAGAAGAACTAGAGACACAACTTGCTACAGAAATAAGTATGAACTTCTACCCCTGATGGCTTGCAAAGAAAACCAGGGCTCAAGACTTCTTTGGCATGGGATAACTTTGATCAGAACACTGAGACTTTGTCAGGTGCTGGAACAGTTCATGATACCATTGGAATTTGTTACCAAAATCGTATGCCAGATAGCCAGGAAGATGTAGTGGATGCACCACCAGGTCAACGAAAGAAGAAAGAAAGAGCTAGAACATTTGTAATGGCAGAGAAGACACTTGAGCCTTACAGAAAAAACTAAGATGTCCAAATTCCATTATACCAAGATCCAAATCAAGCAAAAAGCTCATGCTACACTTTTAGAATGGAGGGATATCCTCTGGATGTTAAGCATGAATACTGAAAGTGTCCCTCTGTGGACTGGCTGGAATGCTCAACTGTCTGAAGATCACCTTCCATTACACAACAATCAGTATATGGAAAACATCACTCTGCCACCTACTCAACTCAATGTTGTTTTGGAGACTCTCAAAGTTTCACAAAGGGTAGCAGAGGAGTGCCAGCAAGATTATGCCATTGTGACATATGATTTGGCGATTGCTAAACTTGCCATGCAGATACAAGCTGAAGAGACAGCCAGATTTGACAATGTTTTCATTTGCTTCGGAGCCTTCCACATTTCTCTGGCATTCTTTGGATGTTTGGGATCCTTCATTGATAGATCAAGTGGGCCAAACATATTAACTGAAACAGAAGTTTTGGCAAGTGGTTCTCTGAGAGGATTCACTCTTGGTAAGCATTATAACCGTTGCAAGAGAATTCACCCAATGCTAGCTACAGCTCTCACACAGCTCCATTTTCAGGCCTACCCAGCTACAATTGACAAAGACACTGATGGAATACATCAAATGCTACAAACCTTTAATGCTGATCCAAGCCCTGATATGAGCAGTATTGTGATGAAACACTGCTGGGGGTCCATGGATCCACACAAAAGTACTGGATGATGTACATCAAACTGGTTCAGAGGTGGCTTCTGTTCAATCGAGCCTGCCGCACAAATGATGTTTCATTGTTCATGTATGCCTTGGAAAGGATGATTCCTGTTTTCTTTGCAGGCAATAGACCCAACTACTCCAGATGGATGGTGAAATACTACATGAATCTTATCAATTGTGAAGAAATTCATCCTGGCATAATGCACATGCTAGAAAATGGTGCATTTTCCGTGAGGCGTACATCAAAGATCTTTTCTCAAACAACAGTAGAAACTCTACGTGAGCAAACAATCAACCAAGTAGAAACATTTACCTGTTATATGTATGGCCAGACAAAGGTCAACAATGTAAACAAAGCTAGGGTCATGATTTCTCAGAAAACCTATGCTCCAAAGTCTATGGAAACGCCTCTTGCATCCAGAAAAGGAGTTAATCAAAGTACTCTACCACCACGTGCTGCTACACTTCTGTGTCACCTGCAAAGGGCAAACTATGTAGCCAGAATGTGGAAGCATGCTGCTCAGCCCAATCCATGTGAGCTGTCACCTATCAGCCACGGAGGGACCTTGATTGATGATCAATAACAGATCAAATGGTATGAAGGAGATCAGTTACCAATAGACATTTTAGGGCACTGAATAGTGATACTTCTAAAATGCAAATAGCAGAAGATGATGAGGATGAAGATGTGACACATGGTGAACACCTGTGTGGCCCAGATGAACAAGATGACGTACGAGATGAAGATGATTTGTAGATTATTGTACTTTATAGTTAACAAAGGCGTGTGTTATAGATAGTCTGTATTTGTTCTCAGATCTCCAATCTTTGAAATGCATTTACAAAACGTAATTTATCCCTTAAATAGAGAGATATGTCATGACAAAATTTGTGTTTTGTACGAAATTACCTCATTTGTGGTCAGCGGCAGCCGCGGCCGGATACATTAATCCCCCAATAAAACAATATAGGTCAGATAGTAAAAGGCCGCTCAAAGTTTAATTAGCGATAGCAGCCGACATGACCAGAGACGATGGCGGTTGCCCAGGTGATCTTTGAGTGTTGAAAATGCAGTTGGAATTATTTTTACTTGTAGATATGTACAAGGAGATTGAATTATAAGTTTCTCTAAACTTTTGCTTTAAATTAATTTAATTTGTCAATAGAAATATAACCACTGTGATCCATAGACATGAGTGTCTTTACAAAAAAATTTATTTCACAGAGCCTATTATATAATTTTTACCAATCTGTGTTAGCAGATTTAGAAGCACATGTACAGCCTTGACGGTCAGCGCTTTGATCTGTACTTTGGGTTGTTGAGAAACTTCATTTGCAGCGTGATTTTGGAGTAGCGAAAAAATTTATATCTAAGGGCGATTATCATGTAGGTGGTGCCGCCATTTGGTGGGGACACGAGTATTATATTGTATAACCAATGACCATTGTATCTTTTGAAAGCTAGCATTATTTAAGTGCCTACATTGTGTGTGTGCTTTCCTGCGTGCTTGCGTGCTTGGGTGCGTGCGCGTGTGTGTGGTGGGGGAGGGCGGCTGAGAGTTTTGTTTTGAGTTGATTCTATACCAATTTGAGTTTGTCAGTAGATGTAAATATAAATGTGGTGGTTTTAAGGTC
This sequence comes from Streblospio benedicti, assembly GCA_019095985.1. Taxonomy (NCBI): domain Eukaryota; kingdom Metazoa; phylum Annelida; class Polychaeta; order Spionida; family Spionidae; genus Streblospio; species Streblospio benedicti. The sequence goes on from JAGTTF010005952.1 coordinate 17,378, forward strand.
TTTTTCCTTCGAAGGCTCTGACGAATCTACATTCCCACCAGGGTCATCGGCATCCTTGTCACTCTAGCTATCTCTCTCAACTCCCTGGGCAGCATACAACACTTGCTACACACAGCATTTGCTGCTGTGGCGCATAAATGCTAATCATTCACATTAGCTTTCATTCACCTCACCTGTAACTATAGGTACCACGGAGCAGCATGCAAGTGGTTCAGGATAAGTTTGCTCAACCCCCACCACCAGACCCGACTCGAAATCGAATCCACGTCCTTCTGGCCAGGAGTCAAACTCTCTAACCACTCGGCCACAGTAAATACTCGTTGAGGGGTGGGGGTATGATCATTTAATTGTAAACTATAAACTGCGAGCATTTAATATGATTTATATATATTTTATCGTGAATAGTGTAAGATGTATTGGAGTGTAATGATTATTGTCAATGAAATAGTATTAGCGTTTTATAACCAAGAAGCCAGCAATATGTGACTTAATATCAGTCAGCCTGTCAGACAACCAAGCACAGTAGAACCTCAAATTACGGCCACCTTATCAAGGGACCACCTTTTCTTGAAAGTGATTTGTTTACTTTTTGAACATCTATTACCAAAGTACTGTCATTGATCACAGGACTTCTCCATCTAAATCACAGCATGATCTGAGTTCTCGCAGGACCAGACGAAAATCAGAGAAGAGATCACTGCATTCAATGTCTCATTCTAAACATGACATTTTCAACCGTGAGGATAAACAGATCAGCCAGCCAGATCAAATGGGACAAATCTGCCAATGATTAGCACACCTAAATATGTTGAATTCTTTGACAGTTATTGCAAGTATCTTAGTTTTCATTTTATAGCAAGTGAAAATGTGCACGGGATCAATTTTCAGTTTGGTTTTGACGTTTCATAAAATGAATATCTGTAAAGTCAATATGCCATTGTATTACTACAATGTACAAATACATTTATGTTTACGGGCACAATGAAAACTGCTTTTATACTCAGCATACAATAATTGTCCTGTAATCCTAAATGTATTTGTACATTGTATTAATGCAATGCCGTCAGTACTTTATTGTCAATACTTTACTTTACTTTATTGAATGTTACCAATAAAATAAGAAAATATTCATTTAATATGCTGATGATGTGTCGATGACACGAAATATATTCAAGGAATAAAATGTTTGGCTTAAAATATGTATAGATCACAATATTGTGTGACAATACCCATTGCATATTGACTGCAGGTTATCATGACAGTTTTAAGCGACCTCATATGACCTCGGCTGCAGCATTCCAGCAGTTGTAACTGCTGTGGCTGACGCTGCGCCACCTCCCACGTGGAAACTCGCCAGCCAATAACACGCTTTCCCGCCAAGGGCCCTGTAGCCAGCATCGAACCGCCAGCATCAACTATTAACAAAGCAAAACGGTGCCTGTGCCCACTTTGAATATTGGTTCATTTGCTTTGATGCTCTGTAGGCGGATTGTTACATGTTTTTAAATTCTAGTTCACATTTTTAAGTGTGAGATGTTATATATACATCATTAAACTAGAATATTAGTGGATTTTGTACTATTTTATGTAGCGATTTAAAAAAATGAATCCACTATTTAAATATTTGTTAAATGCAAGTGCACAGAGTATGCGTTTCTCAACGCTCTATGGAATTATAAGGTGAGATTTTGAAAATCTAGAATTGTAGAAATCTCAAATCTCAAATGCACAATGCTTTGCTTTTGCTGATGTTCGCTGATCTACAGAGGCATGGAAAAAAATCAGTATGTGAATGTAACTAAAAATTGATAGTAGTAAGCTATACAGAGTGTATTGTTACTTTTGCACCAATGGATAGCACTGACTGATTGACTGGCTGGCTGGTGATTGGATCATACGATTAGTTGGGAATGTGTGTGGCCAAGACATTGGACCAGCTGCACGATGCAATGCGCCGCCCACTTGGCCACATACAGGGAATCAATCATTGCCAATAATCACACATGGGGTGTCCATCCCGAGGTGTGAAAATTGACAACTAATCGTAATAATCACCTCCCGTTAGCCCGGGCGAGTCTCATGTTTCCAGGTGTGAAGAATATTTGTCCTTAAGGTGGCGACGCCGACACCGCACACTGGGCAAGAGGACCTAACATAAATTATCATATAAATATAGGGGCGAGAATCTACAACACTCTTTAAAATTAATGAATATGAGCCTCAAAAAATATATATGAAATTATGAATTCACTCATGGTTACTTAGTGCGAACTGGTAAATTAAGTCATCAGGTGTCCGTCTGAGTGCTGATATTTAGAGTGTAAGGAAGAACAAAATCTATGTTGTTACAAGTATGTTTAGGTACGAGTCTAGAATCTTTTAAAACTAAATTCATCTTTCCCTATGGCAATATTATATAAACTAACCCCCCCCCAAACCACTCACACACCCGCACCCACCAAGCATTTAGCCCCCTACCCCCAACGTGCCCCCACCCTCTACAGCTAGTCAACTAGTCCCGTTTGCCTTAACAAACCAATCTCGTGAATAGTATTGTATGTTGTCGTTATTACATCTACGGGGCTTACTGTTCTTACGGACCTCAAAATTGGGGATAGTGAAATGCCCGTAAATACAAACAGATTGAAACACACCCGTAATCGTTACTTGTACTCGATGACGTAGCAGAATTATCCATAGCTATAATGATGGAACAGATATTCAGTGATTATTTAAAGTCTTTATTTTGTTATCTCAATTTTACACAGCAGGTAGAACAAGAACAGGAAGTGTGACAGCAGCCAATCAAATACAATATAATCAGGTCAAATTATTATTGATGAGGCTTAGGCAATAACCTATACAAGTATATGATGTTCAATACTCCCCCTTAATGTGAAATCTAGGATTGAAACATTAACTCATCTTATTTCACTAATTAAAACAATGGATATGTAATTTGACAAACATATATACAAATATCAACAGTAGTCATAGAAACGATAAGTTCAAGTGATTAACGTCTAATACTAAAACTCAACTATCTAAATCTATAACATACATTAGTTACAATTACATGCCATATCCCTGAACTTAACTAATTTTACTCTTGCCAGAGCCTTTGTACACATGTCCGCTATATTTTCATCAGTAGGTACATAAGTTACAATCATCTTTTTGCTAAGAGTCAAATCTCTGAGAAAATGATATTTTATCGAAATATGCTTTGAGCGCTGACTTACAACTCTATTTTTGCTCAGATGAATAGCACCTTGGTTGTCCACAAACATGGTGAATGTTCCATTTCCTAATAGTAGTTCTTTTAGTAAATTTGACAAAAATAAGCCTTCCTGAGCACATAAACTCATAGCCATATATTCGGCTTCACAACTTGATAATGCCACAGAATTTTGCTTTTTTGATTTCCAAGAAATAGCACCAGTTTTATCTCCTAAGAAAAACACATAGCCACTAACACTTTTGCGATCAGGACTATTTGCCCAGTCTGCATCAGTATATCCAAAAATGCTATTTTTGTTTGTCACTTTCCTATATGTAATACCAACATTTTTTTGTACCACATAAATATCTCAATACATGTTTGGCTGCACCCATATGCACAGAATCATATTTGTCCAAATATTGTGATAACTTGGTTACACAAAAAATGCAAGATCAGGTCTAGTACATTGCATCAAATAAATCAGAGAACCAATAATTTCACGATAATAATTATTCTGATTTTGTGCCATATCATCAGGTGACAATTTTGTATTAAATGGTTCAGATTCCATTGGTGTAACTCTAGCCTTACAAGAAGACATACCAAATCTTTCTAAGATTTTACAAATGTATTTTTCTTGATGAATTGTTACATAATCAATTCCAATGTCAAATCTAATACCAAGAAAAGTGGAAACATTTCCTAGCTCTTTAATTTCAAATTTTTGTTTGAGAATATATGTAAGTTTTCTAGCTGTCTCGTGTTCATTTACAAAAGCTAGAATATCATCCACCCAAACAAGAATGTAACCTACAATTTTATCTTTGTTATACATAGTATACAAACAAGAGTCAACTTCAGAATTTTTAAAATCATTTTCAATCAAAAATTCATGTAGAGTGTCATTCCAATTTTTGCTGCTTTGTTTTAATCCATACAAGGATTTCTTTAATTTCCAAACATAATCAGAATTTGAATAACCTGGAGGTGGTTTTACATAGATATCTTCAGCTATAGGAGCATTTAAGAAAGCAGTTTTTACATCATATTGAACAATGTGAAAATCATAATTTACAGCTATTTGAACAAGTAACCTAAGGGTTGTTAATTTTGCTGTAGGTGCAAAGGTTTCATGAAAATCTACTCCCTGTGTTTGACTAAACCCTCTAGCTACATAACGAGCTTTATAAATTATGTCACTGTCAGAGTCTTTCTTTGAAAATACCCATTTTCCATCCACAATACCTCTGCTTGGCGGCTGTACTTCTGTGTAGACATCATGCCTTTTTAGAGACTCAAGTTCATTTTCCATAGCCCCTTTCCAATGTTCAGATTCTGGTGAATTTATTGCCTCCTGGTAGCTGTTTGGAATTTCACAAACAACATTGTAACAATATATCATGGATTGCGTCTCCATTAGTGTCACATAATCTTTCAGATATTCTGGTCTTTGTCTATTTCTTTGAGGTCTTTCAGACTTTGGCTCCACATCAATTTCTTGTTCACTCACTTCCTCATTGTATCGTTCTTCAGTACCAACATCTACAGATACAGGTTGAGTTGGGAGTTGCTTTTCTTCCATAGGTACAGGTGCAACATCCTCAAGACTCCCCCCTTTCACCTGTAACTTTGGCATTGATAGGCGGATACCGGTAAAATCTCTCATCTAGAGAGAGAGTTGGTGAACTTTCACGTGATACACTTGTGGGTACACTTTCAATTCCTCTTACATGTCTAAATTTCATGATTTTTCCATCTTTATCTAACTTAATCAGATAAGCTGGGCTGTTTTGGTCAAAACCCAGGAAAATGCCACTCACAGCTCTATCATCCAATTTCTGATGATACTGTTTATCATCATATGCAAAAGCAAAGGTTGTCCAAATGTCAATAAATTATTCATCACTGGTTTTCGCCCTGTAGCACATTCAAATGGGCTCATATCCAACTTGCTTTTATGACAGCGATTTCTTACAAACACTGCATATTTCAAAGCATATGTCCATAGGTTCTTTGCCACATTCCCACCAGACATCATTGCTCGTGCCGTCTCGAAAAGAGTGCGCCACGATCTCTCAGCAATTGAGTTTTGGTGCGGCGAATTTGGTGATGATGTTTCATGTCTAATAGACCTTTCATCTAAAAAACTTTTCACTTCTTTGCAAATAAACTCTAATCCATTATCAGTTCTCATTGTTTTCACAGTTCCTATGTTTGCAACGTCAGCCAAATATCTACTCACTGCTTTCACTATATCAGTTTTTCCCTTCAAAAAATACACTACTGTCAGTCCACTGTAAGCATCTACAAAGTTAATAGCATAATTAAACCCATCTATTGCATTAGGTGTTATTGGACCTGCCAGATCAGCATGAACTCGTTCTAGAGGTTTGGTAGGTTGATTCTCACTAGGTGCTTTGTTGATTTTATCTGCTAATTTGGTTTTTAAACAGATATCACAATCAAAATTAGACTTGTCACCTTTAATCTTCATTGTAGGATTTTGTAATTCAAGTTTACGTATACTATCAAAGTTACAGTGACCTAGGATTTCGTGCCATTGCCGTAGTGTTCTGGCCTGTGACATGAACATTGCTTCTGTATTAGACTGTGATCTTATTGGCAAATAATACAAATTGTTTTTATTTACAAGTGGTAAGGTATCTCCAGTTGGTGAAATCAAAATGTTCTTTTCTTCACTGAATATGTACTTTGCACCCTTTTCAGTAGTCTTACTCATAGATATTACCGAAATAGGAAATTTGGGCATAAAAAGCACATCACTTAACATTACAGTCTCTGTTTTGCCATGTACATCTACAGATAATTTCACCTTGCCTTTCTTTTCAGCTGGATATACTACTCTCCCATCAGCTAAAGTTACTGGATAATCAGACGTCTTGAATGATTCATCAAAGTCACAAAAATCACTTTCACAGTTTGACAGGTGTGATGTTGCCCCACTATCAATCAAGTAGGATCTTCCTTCTATTCTGTTTAAATTGACAGAATTTTGGTTTTCAGACACCATAAAGTGAAAACCTTGACTCATATCTTCATTATTCTTCTCTTGTATACTATTTATACCTTGACCCTTTTTCATGGCTTTCTTCTTACTGAAACATCTCTTTGTATCATGCGTTGCCTTTTTACAATACTCACACCACATTGACTTTTTCTTACCGCGACCTTTATTTTCGCTATTCTCGCCGGAATTTGGTGCTTTTTGCTTTACACAGCCTCTAGCGTAGTGGCCATCCTGCCCACAATTATAACAAGTGTTACCACCAGAACCATGCTGCATTTTGAAAACCGAATCACCCCCAGCGACGCTTTCTTTCTTCCCATCTCTTAAATCTACTTCACAGCACCGAAGTAGCTCTTTGAATTCTTTAAATGTTGGAGAGGTTTCTCTTTGCTTAACACTCATGCAAAACATTTTGTAATCTTGACCTAATCCTTTCATGATCATGGCCATTAACAATTTTTCAGATACAGTCTCACCTGCTGATTTTAAGTTCACGAATGCTGTTTCAGCACGGATGATGTAATCTGTTATCTGCTCATCTGGGCTCCTAATAAGTGTTGTTAAAATGTAATACATGGATATTACTTGCGTTTCACGTGTTCTCCTGTAATGATGTCTTAAGACTGCTAATGCTGCTCTCCCATCATCCCTGGCTTCCCTCATCACAAGTGCTAAGCTGCGTGGATCCAAGAATTGGATCAATTCCGCATATGCTTCTTCATTTTTGCTGGCAAAGTCCTCGGGATCGGCTACCCCATCTTGTGCAGGCAAGATAACAGACTTCATTTTTAACCTCCTCATATGGCCTAGAAATACTTCCTCCCAAGCCTCAAAATCCTGATCATTTCCACTGAATCTTAAACGTCCGTATCTAGTATCCAACATTGCCCTGGGCCCATAACCTATTGAATTATCCATAGCTATAATGATGGAACAGATATTCAGTGATATTTAAAGTCTTTATTTTGTTATCTCAATTTTACACAGCAGGTAGAACAAGAACAGGAAGTGTGACAGTAGCCAATCAAATACAATACAATTAGGTCAAAATATTATTGATGAGGCTTAGGCAAAACTTATACAAGTATATGATGTTCAATAGATATCATTACAGCAACGACACTCGTTGATTTTTCTCACTGATAAATTGCTGTGCATATGTGAGCCATAAAACAAGCGCCCAGTAAGTAAAAAAATCAATATTTGTCAGTGACCAGTAGATGCAACCAGTAGATCTAGTAATAGTCTACAGTAGATCTATGTTGCTTTCCGACGTAAAATACGTTGGTACGTCGTCAGTAAAATCAGACATAAGTACTAAAAGTACTTGTCTTTACTTGGTGTATTTCCGCCAAAGGGCATGAACTGAATAAAACTGTAAAGGATGTGATTTCTATGCAATCAGATGTGATTGTATAGAAGACAGTTAAGTGAAGTTTAAATTACCACACGATCCAAATTTGAATGTGGAATCCAAATCAGGTGTGAAAGATTCTGGCAAACTGAACACAGTCATTAGGTGTGCAATGTATAATGAAATGTTACTTCAAGTTCAAATTTTTTAGCTATTGGATCCTGATCTTAGCCCCATTACAGAGGTTTAAAACTAAGTGCACTGTCATTAATGTGTATCAAAATATGATATCAAAGATGTCTGTACATGTCTATATATGTTTGAGCCGTGTGCTCGAGTGCAGACAACACCACTTGTTAACATGATTGTATTCTATTGAAGAATGCTACTGATCAGTATATATCCTCCATTTACAATGACGTTTTTAACATATTTTGGTAATTAGTATCTCAAAATGTGTGATGTTTTTCTATTAGCCTGCCTATCTTCCCCGTGCCAGAATGGTGGGACTTGTACCCCAAGTGACGACAGTTCCTCATACAGCTGCTCATGCGGGCCCCTCGTGACTGGCGACAACTGTGAGAACTCTGGTCAGTACACAACAATTGTAGGAATTGACCACGAGATTGGAGTGTCAATCGCAAAATTGAGCATACTCAATTTTGCGATTGACACAACAATTGAGTGGTCAATCACCATTCTATCATGACTAAAATCCATTTTATTTTAAAATAAATCATATTATAACATTCAACATTCAAGTCAATTTCGTTTGTTTTGAGCGCGCGGAGACGTCAATTCCTACAGTTTTGAGCGCGCGGAGGCGTTAGTCTAAACTGTTGCTCTCCGCAACAACGAAACACGCCTTACTACGTCAGCGGCTGTATTGATATTGTGAGGAGTTTAGACTAACGCCGTGGTTTTTTTTGGGAGCGTGTTTTCCATCGCAAAATTGAGCACGGAGATTGACCAATCAGCGTGGGTTATTGGCGGTGATTTTTGCACGGAATGATAGAATGTATTATATATACATGTATACATAAGAGTGCAAGTCACGTATTAAAAGAGAAACAACTGCCACTAAAGCTTGTATTGGGTGTCACAGTACACACTAGTGCCAGGTACTTAAACTGTAGGATTATTGATCTTGTATTACGTAGTTGTACTGTAGACTTCTTTATTGATTTTAATGAAATAGTTAGTAATGGTTTGTCAGTATCAATCAACATGTGCTTTCTAAATTGTAAGTTATTTTATTATAGTTACTATGTTTTAGGGCTGTGACGGTTACGGCTAAACACTTAGGATATTTGGGATAAACACAACTTTATTAAACACAACTTTATTACAACAACGACGACAACTAATCAATAACAACTCGCCACGTCAACCAAACTACGGTGCATACAAAAGCGCAGAATACGGAATATAATTTTAACTAAACATTGGCGCAACACCTTTCTTCTCCACCTTGAGTGAACATGAAATGATAATGGTATCAATGAAAAGTAGGCAACTCAAACAAAATAATTACTATACCATGACATGAACTTTACAAACATGTGAACATTTACTCAAAATTAGGAACATTAATAATTACAAAACATGTTAACATTTATTTACAAAACGTGTTAGAACCTAACATTTATTTTAAATTTATTTAAATTTAAGATTGGAAACATTAATAATTACAAACCGCAATCACTTTCATCCTTAAGCAAACAAAATGTAATGGATATGCAATTTAACAATTGCCAATCAATGTATACACGTGATCGCTGTTTATCCCTAGACAGCATTTTGATTGCTTATAAATCTGAACCTGGGATTGTCAACTTAAGTCCCAATCACCAGACTGCATCCATGCAGGTTGCCTACGTTGGCGTCTGCCAACTTCATCACAAGGCCGGTCAGCCTCGTCTTCCTCAGAAGTATTATATTCACTCTGGTTTGAGTCCTCGCTATCCGTTAATTGTTCATGTTCTTCATAACAACTACCATCAGCACACTGAGCACAGGAGGATGTGATCATATTAATCATATGATCTGCATCAAGTGCATAAAATGAACGATGAAATACTCTATGCAATTGAGATTTTGAGGGGTGCTGTAATCTTAAGTGAAGGGCCGTGAGCAGGCCAGGCAGAACTGAGCGAGGTATGACAATCAGGTCTCTTGTCCTCATAAATGGTTGTGACTTCTTCACTACTAATAACCCATCTCTACTTAAAGTAGCCACATTGAGATATCTCTTCACATCAGACATTCTTTTACTTTTCTTCGATGGTCTGGTCCCTTGTGAAAGGTGTGCAAAAGTTCGTTTCAAAGCGCCACAATCTTGCTGTGAGCGCTTCCATGATGGTCTAGATGTAAATGGAGTCGGACATTTATTTTGCAGAATATCACCAACACTAACTGCCATAACTGTGCAGTCTGTAGAGTCTGAGATAAACTTACATATCTGGCACAAACGGTTGGAACATTCCATTGGGTGGCGTGATAAGTAGTCCGCTGGAAGATTGGATGACCCAGAAATGTGCTGCATCGAGATGTTAAACCTGCTGAGGACTGATAGGAAAGTTGTGACTCGTGCGCTGGATGAGAATTGCCCTCTTTTTTCAAACTTCGAGAGCTTGAATGCATGGGCGAGAGTCTGTAAGTATCTGAGTTGTGACATCAGAATGTAATATGTAAGGACTCCAATGGTTGATTGCCGAGGCAATAGCCAATGCTTCCACTTCGCAGGGAAGCCACTTTTGTTGGTGAGTTTGCAACTTTGCAGAGTAGTATCCTCCCAGCAACATTTTAACTCCTCTCTTGATATACAAGACTGAGCCTACTCCTCCATCACGAACCGCACCATCATTAGTTATGATGAGTTGATCACTTGCTCTTGGGATGGTAATAGTTTTAGGGTTTTTGAGAGCTGCTTGAGCATCTGCAAATGCCGCAACAAGCTCCCTACTCCATTCCACATGCTGATGAGAGTCTTTACCTGCTACAGCTGCTTCCAGTGGAGACAAACGTGAAGAGTATTGAGGAATGCATGATTTGATGTGCTTGTATGCTCCGATCCAGGATCTGAGACCTTTAACAGTAGTTGGCTTTTCGCAGGATACCAAGGGATTGATCTTGTGGGGGGAAACTTGAAGTCTTCCAGATGTCCAAACCCAGCCCAGTATGGTGGTGGTGACAGGACATATAACCGTTTTAGTTGGTGATAGACGCAAATTATTGAGAGAGAAAGCTTGAAGCACTCTCTTCCAGCTGTCCAATAGTTGTATAACAGAGTTGCCCCCTACATATAAATCATCTGCAAGCTTTACGACAACACCTTCACGTAACAGATCACCAAGAACCCTCGCCATTAAATTGTCCAAATGTTCTGTAGAACCCGGCATTCCCATTGCGGCCCGTGTGTATATTCTCAGGCCCCTATACGGTGTCATAACACCAAGATATTTCATAGACTTTTGTTTCATGGGCAGTTGGTAAAACTGTTTTGTCATATCAGTTTTAATAACATATTTCCATTGTGCTAATGCATGTATGACAACATCGCAAGATGTAGTTCTTGATGGTAGTGGTTTTGCGTAACTTGCTATACCATTGAACGCAGTCACTAGACGAGTTTTACCCCCTGGACTCTTTACTAAAAAGCTAGGCGACACGTGCTCAACTACAACATCATAGTCTTCAGGCTTAGCTAAAACACCTAGAGCTTCCAGTTCGTCCATTTTATCTTGTAATTCATCAAGGTCTTTTCTTGGGTACATGGGCTGTCTGCTTTTTTGTGGAGGTGGTTCTACAGGTCCCATGTTGATACTAGCTCGAATTTTGCCTGATGCGTCATTATATTTCCCAATTTTAGAATCAAAAACACTATCATAATCAGCATGAAGCTTATGGAAGGCTCGCCTCTCATTATCAGAGAGTTGTGAACTAGGATCTACTGATATAGCAACATGAAATGGGGACTCTGCATGCTGTAAAGTTGGTAAAGTACTGGAGATGCCTTCACAACTGATATTGTCTCCTAAACCATCACATGTACTTCTTATCTGAGCAAGATGCTGGTGTTTCTTGAGCACAACAACTTCTGAAGTCTTATTAGTGAGGCGTACTGCCCCTGCTACTAGAGATGTTATGATGGGCTCAGGCCAGTTGCGTACACTACAGTCACTTCTAGGTTCAATAGCAACCTCTTCATCTTTCCTAAACCCCTCTGAAACAGGTATCTCTATGAAGTCACCGGGATGAAGAATAGAGTGTGAATTAGTCTTCAAAAGACAGGACTGGATGCGTCTAATTTGGGTTGAGTCCCCTTGATCCAATTGTATATTGTACTTCACTGGCTTTTTATCAATGTAAATGGTACTTGTAGGGAAGTCAATTACAATACCATTCGTTTTGAGAAAAGGTGTGCCACCAAGAATGTCACTGTCCAGGTCTTTAACTACCAAGGCTTCCATAAACAACTTTTTGTCCCCACGTGAAAAAGTTACCTGGACCTCTCCACATGCTGTTAGTTTTGTGGTCCCATCTGCTTGACTAGCTGAATGACATGTAGGTTTTATGGGGATTTGTAACCGAATGGCTGTTGAATATCTGATCAGTGAGGATGTGGCACCTGAGTCACAAGTAATTGTAATCGGGAACTGGTTGTAGAAAGCTTTGAAGGTCGGAGAAGGGTTAGTCTCAATTCGGTTTATGATAGCATTGTCCCAATCGCTGGGGTCCAACTCATCTTCATCATCCACATGGGTTGCCCTTATAGGGATCAGGCCTTTCTTATCTGCATTAGATAGAAAATCGCATTCTGGTAGTGTGTGACCGAGGTAATTGCGTCCTTCAGCCTTGCATATGCGGCATGACTTCTGGCCTTGAGGCTTGAAAGTATAACTCTTGCGATCTGGATGAAATTGCTTACCCCTATATGGGGTTGACATACTGCGCGATGATTTTTCTGGCCTTGATTGGGAGCGTGATATTGTGATTTCTGCAATTTCTTCTTCTAGTTTAGATCTTGCTGACTTGAACTCCTCATCTGCTTGTAGTTCTGCAAGAAAGGCATCAATATTATCACATATACTTGGCTGGAGATCAGCAAGTGATTTTTCTTGCAGCTGAAAAGCAAATGTTCTTTGGACCAAAGATGGTAGTCTCGGATGGATCAACTGCATCCACTGTAAAACGATTAACCTTTCTAGCGTTGGGCTAATTATTTCATTATCAGTGATTCTAGCGCCATGGTATGTCATGGTGGACTCCTTTGTCAAAAGAGTGTCTTGTATATGGGCAACAAGACGTTGATAGAGTCTTTCGGGCCTCTCCCCCTTCTCCCACTCAATTTCTGAGTACTTCATAAACTGTGACTCTGATTGTTTGAATCCGTAGTATTTTCTGATGAATTGCCACACACTGTCCAGTGAGGTAGAACTATTTATTATGTCATAAGAAAGGAAATGTGGTACGTATTGCGCAACAAAACCAAGCATATTTTCCAGATTGATCACTTTTTCTTCAGCTGATAAACCATTAGCACCTTCATCACTGACCAAACCCCTGTTTGGGTTATTGGGTGTTACTTTTTGCCATTCTGCACCAATAAATGGTGCATAATCTTTGTTTCTCCTTATGTTGGCAATGATGATGTATTTCCAACTACCATATATGGTAAAGTTTACATCTTCTTCTAATTTCTCTGGCCTAGCTGGTTTTGCCATGATGATTAATATCAAAGTTTTATGAAAAAAATACCTGTGGTTACTGAAGGCTCAAACGTTCGTGTATGCGGCAAACGTTGTCACAACGGTTGTGTGCTGTAAATGTGTTCTTAAAATCCGACTTCACTATCCCAGAGGTAAGTTTAGATACTTGCTTTGATGTCCCAGTGGACTTCGAAATCTTACGGTTCTGATCGCACCGCTGGCACCACGACAATAAACTAAACACTTAGGATATTTGGGATAAAACACAACTTTATTAAACACAACTTTATTACAACAACGACGACAACTAATCAATAACAACTCGCCACGTCAACCAAACTACGGTGCATACAAAAGCGCAGAATACGGAATATAATTTTAACCCGACACTTCCATACAACCTTGTAGATTTTAGCCTGTAACTAGCTAATATCATGGTCGATTGCTGACATTAGCCTAGCTTATTAGTTGTGTTCCTGATTGAAATAATTCACAAACAACATTAGATATTTGATTGTTTTATCATCATAAGTTATGACCAATGCAAATAAAACGTGATGACTGAAGGCATACCACAATTCGGTTCATCGACCTTCCATTTTGTCACCGGCACTTGCTCAAAACCTCCCCGACGTCGGTCATTTGTCTAACTGTCACAGCCCTACTTTGTTTATTATAGATTTATAATGCATTAAACTATAATTATGAAATAAGTATTGTAGGATGAATATCCTTGTAATTAGAATTTAGACATTTGTATTCTGATTAATTTATTCCTTGATCTGTAGATTGACTTCTTCATTGTTCCAATAAATACAAGGAGTTTTCTTCATGAAGAAGTCAATAATTTAGAATAGTTAGCTCAGAGGACAAATAAGTATGCTTAGATAGAAACTACTTGATAGCAACATTAAGATGTGGGCTTTTGCATTCAGAAAATTTCATTCATCCAAACAGAGCTAATAAACGAACTGTAGCAGTATAAATATCACACTATACATAAAATGGCATTTTTCGCTTAAATTGCATACAAATTTCATGCACATTTCCGTCATATTGAACCAGCATTCAACTCTAATATGTATATACTGGTAGATGTTGAATTGTTTTGTCACTTACAGATACAGTGGAACCTGCCCAAGTGGACACCTTTGTGTACTGTTTTAGGTGGATTTCGGGTACTTGAGAAAAGTAATGTAGTGGGACAAGGATGCCAATGACCTGGTGTGATAGTAGAGTCGGGAGCATGACAACAGTGAATTGCAACTGTAAATAAGTGTGTTTCACATGTGTAATGTAAATGTCTAGTTTATGGTTAGGATCAGACGAGTCTACATTCACACCAGCTCTTTGAGATCATCTTTGTAACAGTATATCTTTCTCCACTCTCTACTATAGCTCTGACGGAAACTTTATTCAATCCGGTATTCTTTGATACTGTGTTGGTGCACTCTCTACAGGAGGCTCAGTTTTTTTTTTTAATTTCTTAGAAAGGTGGTTCTATTGTATTTTTCTTAAAAAAGTGGCTCTTCTGTACTCAAAAAGAACACCACTGGTTAACAAGATTGTATTCTATTGAAGAATGCTATTTATCCTCCATTTGCAATGACTTTTTTACATGTTTTGATAATTAGTTTCTAAAATTGTATGATGTTTTTCTATTAGCCTGCCTATCTTCCCCGTGCCAGAATGGTGGAACTTGCACCCCCGGCGCCGACAGTACATACAGCTGCTCATGCGGGTCCGAATACATTGGAGTCAACTGTGAGACCAGAGTTGGTCAGTACACAATGATTATAATATATATAAGTGTATGTCAAGCATTAAAACTGCAACAAATGCCACTAAAGCTTGTATTGTGTGTCACAGTGCACACTAGTGCCAGATACTTAAACCTATGTTCAGAGGACAAATAAGTATGCTTAGGTAAGAACTACTTGATAGCAACATTATGATATGGGCTTTTTCATTCAAAAAATTCCATTCATCCAAGCAGAGCTAATAAATGAACTGTAGCAGTATAAATATAACATTATATATAAAATTGTATTTTTTGCATACAAATTTTATGTGCATTTTCATCATATTGAACAAGCATTCATTTATTGACACTTACAGATACAGTGGACACCTTTGTATACTGTTTTATGTGGATTTTGTTTACAACATTCCTTATATAAACAATACCATGAACTTATGTTGGTGGACACTTGCCAAATGGTCATTTTGCTGGTAACTTACACAGTGGACATCTGCAGGAGAAACATTTGGCAAACATTTCTTATACTGCACTATTATTTACTGACATCCAGTGCTTCCATTGCTTTGTAGACAACATTGATTGATGTTATCAACATTTTTTATTTTATTTGTGTCATTGATGTTTCTGTGAACCACCTTTGTCTAAATCACACTAATTATTTACAAGGGCTGCTTTCAGGTTTCACCAGCAATTTGATGTGTGGACCCCTTCTGCAAAATCCTGGATCTGCCACTGTGAACATGTTGCTGTATGCTCCCCGGGTGCTTGAGAAAAGGAATGTAGTGCAAAAAGGATGCCAATGACCTGGTGTGATTGTAGAGTTGCTAGAGCACAATAACAGTGCATTGTGACTGTAGTGTACAAAAATGAGTGTTTCATATGTAAATGTAAATGTCTAGTTTATGGTAATAGGATCAGTTGAGTCTACATTCACACCAGGTCATTGGGAGCATCCTTGTCACACTATATCTTTCTTAACACTCTGGGGAGTATACAACACATTACTATCGTAATACTCCTGTCACTGACTTGTACCTAATTACCTAATTACTTATGTATGTGCCATGGCGCAGTGTGTAACTATTTAGAGATGAGTTTGCTCAACATCCACCACCAGACCAGGAATCAAACCCCCGACCTTCTGGTCACAAGTCCAACTCCCTCTCCACTCGGTCGCAGAAGCACACAGAGGTCATTTTGCTGATAGCACACACAATGGACATCTGCAGGAGAAACATTTGGCTAATACTGTATTTACTGATCGCCAGTGCTTCCATTACTTTGTAGACAACATTGATGCTCTCACCATTCTGTTTTATTTGTGTCATTGATAATTTTTGTGGACCACCATTGGAACCACTTTTGTCTAAATTACATTTATTATTTAGAAGGGCTGCTTTCAGGTTTCGCCAGCAATTTGATATGTGGATCCCTTCTGCAAAATCCTGGATCTGCCACTATAAACATGTTGTTGTATGCTCCCCGGGTGCTTGAGAAAAGGAATGTAGTGCAACAAGGATGCCAATGACCTGGTGTTATTGTAGAGTTCCTAGAGCATGACAACTGTGAATTATGATGGTAAAAATGCATGTGCACAAAAATGAATGTTTCATATGTGCGCTTAGTAAATGTAAATGTCTAGTTTAATATGGTTATAGGATGAGACGAGTCAACATTCACACCAGGTCATTGGGAGCATCCATGTAACACTATATCTTTCTCCACTCCCTGGGGAGTATACACCACATTTCTACTGTAGCGCAGACATACTTATCAATCAACAATAGTGTTTGCTTGCCTCACCTGTACCTAATTAACGTGTACGTACCAAGGAGCAGTGTGTAACTGTTTAGGGATGAACACCCACCACCAGACCCGACTGAGAATCAAACCCACGACCTTCTGGTCGCGAGTCCAACTCCCTAACCTCTCGGCCACAGAAGTAGTATGTCATTAAGTATGTGTTTGTGGTGTTTCAGAGTGGATCACACAGGGCGGTAGATCCTACTACGTCTCCGACACCGAGTGCACCTACTCCACCTGTCGCTCCATCTGCCAGAGACTCGGGGCCGACCTCATCACCATCGAGTCTGATGCTGAGCAGGAGTTTGCTGAGAGCATAGCCCCCGGTGAGTCTCGCATGTTTATTACTTTACTAGAAAAAGTTGTCAAATCACCAACACTGCAATGTTTTTTTCATCTCACATTGATTACTGTATTTTAGTTACATCATGATAACAAATAACTAACGGTGTGCAGTATATGAACTGTTTTATCTCTAAAATGTTGAATATGGTAATAACTATAGTGTATAAACTAAGCAAGTAGGTCACATATTAAAGACATTCAAACATACTATGTGAATATACCGTATACGACCATCCAAGTGCCCACCCTCGTGTAACAGCCCTCCCCCCCTTTTTTAGAAAATTTCAATTTAACGGCCCTGGGCACTTGGATGGTCATTTATGGTATGTGGCATTTCATACAAAATTATGTATAATGTTTGCCACTTCATTATAACTGTTAATTAAAGATATGTCAAGACATGCATTAATACATGCCCGTGTATATCATGAAAATGTGTGTTGCTGTAAGATGTTTGTGACGCCGCCATGTTTGTGTTGTAGATTCCTTCTGGCTGTCCATCTATGAGACAACGGGGACGGTGCCGGGCACGTGGGTCGTCAACCAGGACTCCAGCGAGGAGATAGCATACACCAACTGGCGCAGTGGTGATCCCAACTGGATCAGTAATCAGTGGCCAGGACAGGTGTGCTGTCGCATCTCGTCCGTGGTACAGTACACATGGTGGGACACGTTCCGTGCACCAGCACTTACTATTACATCTGCGAGAAGTAGGCGCTTCTCCTCTCGCCGCGTCAATACACAAGCACATGGGGCCTCAGCTTTCATTGTCCTATGATGGCAATCAATTACAGTAGAACCTCCAATTAAGACCACCTCTATAATGAGACCACCTCTATAGTATGACCACTTTTTTCGGTCCCAATCCTCCATATAAGGACCACGTCTCCATTGAGACCACTTTAAGTTTGACCCACAAGTGGTCTTAATAAAGAGGTTCCACTGTAATTCAATATAATCATTGGGGATGAATTTATGTATTTTAATGGTAATGTTTTTGGAGAGTTTTATTGAAATTTGTAATGATGATGCAAAATTGCTGTTTCTTGGGTGGGTTTCTTTTCGGTGGGAATTCTTCCAAAAACCATTTGCTTGTGTATTGCACTTCTGCAGGTGTAATTATTTCAGCGAAAATTATTATACTAAAAGACATATTGACCCTGTGCATTATCTTTGAACCGTAAAAGTGTGTGAAAATTTTATCATGGCGTTAATGTAAGATATAATTAAATTCGTGGTTTTGGTATGTGAACATTTAATATAGAATACTGTAAGTAGACTGTAAGCATACATTCATATTCAAATGCTGTGATAAAGTTATTCAGTATACATGTAACTACAAATACCTTGGTTTATGGTTTAATGAATTTAATGATATGAGTTTTGCTGCAAAGGAAATTGCAAAATCTGCAACCACAGCATTAGGGGTCATTATTTGTAAACATAAATCTCTTGGAGGGCTCTCATATACATGTTTTAAAAAGCTGTATGATACAGGTGTAGAATCTATATTGCGAAATGGTGCAGGAGTGTGGGGAAATAAAGAACACTGAATTTTAAGCTCTGTACAAAACAAAGCTGCAAGATATTTATTAGGTGTACAGAAGACCTGTTCAAATATAGCAGTAATGGGGGAGCTTGGATGGGGCTCATGGAATATAAAACAGTATACTTAAGTAGTTTGAATGTGGTTAAGGTTATCAAATATGGATCCTTCAAGATTAACCGGCAAAGTTTTTAAACATAATTGTACAAAAGCAATAATATGTAGAATGAAAAATTGGGAAAAAAAATATAATGGACATATTTGAAGTTCATGACAAGCCATGGTTTTGTTTACGCAAATAAGAGTATTTCATGGCTCAAATTTGAAGCAGATAATGCGTGTTTGGTGGGTAAATATTCATTGTCACAAATAGAAGACACACCAGAATTTGAGACTAGAACCACAGTATTTACATACGAATATGGCAGTCAAACTCACACTCCCTTTTTATGAAACTTGGCACCTAAAGGCGCCCTCTGGCAATTTAAGGTATATTATATTGGGCGCTTATAAGGGGCCAGTGGCAGGAATAGGGTTAAATGGAAGATGTTTGTAGATAGGCCATAGCATGTAATAAACATTGAATGAACAATTTGAGCTGCTATATTGACCAATGAAGTATTCACTAGAACATCTGCTAAATTACCTCCTTTATATCATTCAATATCACCAGCAGGTCACCAGCCTGGCTACCATAGTGCAACACACATACGCATCGTGGAGCTGTATACGTACCAGTAGTCGTGCGCTTAAACAAAGGTACCAACAAGAACCCAAAATCCTCTGGAACTGCCTCTTACTTGCAGACAGGCTGCCCGTGGGTCTAGGTCTGGAGTACGTGGGGGCTCTGTGCGCGCTGGCAAGCCTGGCTGGGGCCGTGGCTATGCTCGTGCTGGTGCGCGTGGACTGGATGCCAGCCGCGGGGCCGTGGTGGCGCTTATCCCCATGTCAGCACTCGCAGGTGCGTGTGTTTGTACTCATCAATGGCATTTTTTTTATTTCTTTTTTGTTGTGTTCTTATGGGATTTATGAACAACTGCATATTATTTTCCCCAAGTTTGCTTGTGAATTCAATTTTCCTCTCATTGTTCTTGCAAGCAAGCTCCTACCACTGTATTTGATACAGCTGAAGACACAGCTTCCATTTGACTATATCAAGTGGCTCTGACGGGACCCGCAACCCGTGAGAGTAAAATTGATACGGCATTTATGCTTATCGATGTCAGGATGTACATGCCCAATATTAGTTATATTTTACAATATGATTTTTGTTTGTATAGTAGTATTTTTCAATAATTATACTGTTTTTAATGGATAGTCTCAAATACTTCTCATACGCCTTGGCTAAATTATGAATAGTCCTGTTTCTACCTGTTAAACATTGATTTCATACAAAGACTTCATCACACATCTACAAACATCCAGAACTTCTCACCGTGTTTAACAAGTAGTGTCTGGGGTAGTCACCTCTGCAGAAAGGTCACACCAGATCGGACATTTATCTGATTTAAACAACATCTTAGTAATTTTCTGCCTTCAGATATCAACCTCACCATTCTTTTTTATCAGCAAGTATAGTCATACTACTTGGAATTGAGTGTTCTTTGACAGCACATATACATGGCAGGTTTCTTCAACCTGGTTGGCGTAGTGGTCATTGCGTACAAACTGGACACACTGCCGGGGGCGTCAGCGCGCTGGTCACTCTACGTGGACGCGGGGGTGTGTGGCCTGCTTCCTGCTCGCCACCATCACCACCGTGCTCGAGCTACAGGGCGTTTGTCTGCGCCACCTTCGCCGGCACACGCCCATCGGCAGGGGCCTGCTCAGGCCAATCTAGAATGTGGAGGCGGGCTGCATCATATCACATGCCCACGTCATGGCGGAGCTTGAAATTGTAGAATCGCATCTTCACAAGACTTTATAAGTGAATCCAGCACTTGTGATATTTTTCTTATTTTTTTTTTATTTTTTCTAGGGGGTGGGGCGTGTGGGGGTGGAGAGGATTTAGAATCAGTGTCATGGTGTTTTTTATGGGCATTATGCTTTGGCAGAAAGTGTAGTCATGTAAATGTTTATTTGGGCCATATTTTCCAGGGGACTGCTTGAATTACATTTGTCAACTAACAACTATTGTTCTATGAATATGTAGAGATGCTAAATATCCATTGGATATATGTAACGTTAATGAAAGTCAAAGTAGAATTTTTGTTGTGCGAGGCAGTTTATAGGCTAATGTTATTGGATTCTGTTTCTCTCAATTGTGATACAATATGTTGAATCACCCATAAATCTTGCTACTTCTATGGATATTTTCTGATTGACTGTTGTAGAAGTTAAGTGTGTAAAATTAGCTCAGAACACTGGCAGATCCAGGTTTTTAGAAACAGGGTGGGGGCGTACTTCTGGGATCTATGGGATCTATCTCATACACGTGCATAGGCAGATCCAGGTTTTTGGAAAAGGGGGGGGGGCAAACGTAAGGAAAAGGGGGGGGGCGCACTTACGGGATTTCATGAAAAAAACTCTATGAAAAATAATTTTGGTGGGAAAGAAAGGGGGCGCACCCCTATGAAAATAAAGTATCATTGTGGACATGCTAAAACCTCATGAAAATGAAATATTTTGGTTGAAATAGGGGTGTGTGGGGGGGGGGGGGGGGGGGGTGCACCCCCATGCGCCACCTATGCAGTGTCATGAAATGTGCAGGCACTGTAAAGAATAATGATGGTTCAACGTCTTTATATCTTTATACTAACTGCTTAAGAAGGTATCATCACACAGAAATAAAAACAAGAATGGTATTGTTACGTATGAGGAAACAATACTTTTAGTTACATTTGAATGTACAATGCATCCAGTGCAGGATCCACGCGGTTTGCAGATTTTCAACTTACAGTTCCTAGAGAAAAAAGTCTACGGATATTTCATATGAAATCCACTACGTTATCCCAGACGACTCTAACCCTAATGGCAGGAAGTTGGACCGGCTGTTAATATCCAAACAAAAGACAGATCTATCGTATTGCTGCAGAGGCTCCCCGGGCGAAAAAGGGGACATAATTGAAAGGATAACAGAAAAGGACAACTCGGAAATTTAAAGCTGGCGTGTTCATGATTAATTTTAACATATTAGGAGACGGGAAGTATTTGGTGTAATAAATATTAACAATTGTTATTAATTTATTAAGGTGATTTATATTTGTAGAGTGCTCAATCGATTTCTGCTTGGTCCCATTGTTAATTTCAACTTTAAATGATCAAAATAAAGTTTAAACAAAATGTTCTCAGACAGTACATTATAAGCTTAGCAACATCTTCAGCCAGGTGTTTTTATTCAAAGGCTACTGGATCAGATTTTATTGAAGATACAGCCCCGAAGATAGCTTCTCACAGAGCTCATGAAGTATATATTTATGTAATTGATAGTTTGATGTACATGTATGTAACTGTGTGAATATTCTTCTAAAAATTTAGGTGGATACTAATACATGATAATATTGTGGCATTTTAGTAACAGCAAGGGTCTGCAGGGGTTCATTTGTGACAAAGTGGGTCCTCGATCAGTACATCTTTCATCTGAAAAGTTGGTCTCTCTATCTATAACATTTGATAGATAATACCTTGCTGTGGCAAGATGCGATCAGTACAAATAAATAGTTTTTAAAACTAGATTCAGGCCATCATTTATTGTTACTGTATATATATATATTTCTTACAAATGAATATGGAAGGTAATCCATGATTACCTTGTGGCACCCCTTTAAAAAAATTAAAGGTCTCCGGGGGTCTATTGGTGTTGAAACGGGTAATCAATCAATACCCAGCAAACAGTATAATGTTAGCCTATCATTAGCATAACATTAGCAGTTAAGTTAGGCTAACCTTACCTGGTAATATTAGCGTAGTATTAAAATGTGGACACAAAATCTTTGTAGGATAATGTTAGCATATAACCTTAGTTTAACATTACCATGTAATGTTAATTTAACATTAGAACATTTATTTGAACATAATTTGAATGTAAGAATGTAATATTATTTTAATCTTTGAAACATATTATTTGAATGTAAGAATGTAATATTATTTTTTTAATCTTGGAACATAACATTATTTGAATGTAAGAATGTAATATTATTTTAATCTTGGAACATAACATTATTTGAATGTAAGAATGTAATATTATTTTAATCTTGGAACATAACATTATTTGAATGTAGAATGTAATATTATTTTAATCTTGGAACATAACATTATTTGAATGTAAGAATGTAATATTATTTTAATCTTGGAACATAACATTAATTGCATGTATGAATGTAATGTTATTTTTACACTTTGCAGACAAAATTTTTACACAAAAAAACACAAATATATTTCATAATCAGTTTATTATTCATTTTACAAAATATGATCAAACTTCTTCTTGGTCTGCCTCATGCCCTTCAGCCTCGTTCCTTCCCTGAAAAAAAAGCATTTAAATTAATTCAAACATGGAGCCCTGATTTGAGGCTGAATAAACATATTTATTTATTCCAGTTTAACATATATGCAAATTATTAAGTGATAAAAAATAGTTCAGTATTTCTATTTTAATTACCTCGTCTTTCTTCCCTGAGGAACCTCTAAATGGTGCCAAGGTTAAGGTTTCTCCTATTCTGGCTGCCACCTCTCTTTCCCCACATTTTTTATTTTTTTGCACTGCCTCTAAAAGTGTAAAATAATTCACCTTAAACTCTACATATCTGGTAGATGGCACATCATAAACATGTTTTTACATAATAATAAATGAGTTACTCTAAGTGACAAATCTGTGACAGTTTTTTTTAACTTATTTCTTTTTTTACAAAACTAATTTCTTTTTTTATGTTATTTATTTCTGTGAAACAAGTTATTAATTATTAATCATTCAATATCTTTAATGTTTGTCCTCAAAACAATGTAAATCTCTGATTCTACAAAAACAATAGAGTATTACGGAATGCATCAACTTACGAACGACAACTCTGTAAATAGCAGTTTTGTCAAAGGTAGTTTTGGCAGCCTTGCCTTTGGCAGCCTTTTCTTTAAGGCTGTATTGGCTCATCAGCTCATTTGTCATGAGCCGCCTCATAATTCTGCAGACCTCATCACCGACACTATTGTCCCCAATCGAGCAAAGATATTGCAACTGAAACATAACAAGAAACACTAATTAGTTTCAATGATCTATACACACAAAGAAGTTGGGGATAGTATGCTGTTTCAATATTGTGGCAACATTCAATGAGAATGATCAATTAATAGTGCAAATTACCAGAGCCATCCTATGTTTCCCTTCCTCCAGACGTGTGCACATGGCTTCTAGCTGGTCAGGTGACGTCATGGGATTCGGTGCGACTTCCTCATCCTTCACGGGGGCAAGTACTGCATGTACTTGTCAAAGCAGCAACGTATGCTCGTGCTGCTCATCAAAAAGCACATCCAATCGTTGTAGCACTTGTTGCTGAAAACCTAAAATATGCAGATTTAAATTAGAGTTTATGCGGGGTTTTACAGTTCTCAAACCACATTTGATTTTTTACCCTGATTTAAACAGGTCTTCCAGTTTTGTAAATATTTTCATCCCTGTCATAAATTTCCAAATATAGCCAACATCTAATCTTATGTTCAAAAACATTCACTAAAAGATTATATGTTTTACTGTGTATAATAAATGTGACCATACAATCTAACATTCTTGATAAAATACTAAATTTAAAAAGTCAACTTACGAGTATCTTTTGGGTGGCTTAAATTTCTTGAGGAAGTTGGCGTTTCCCTGAAACTGGCTATGCTCTCTTGGCCTTCATTACTGAAGTATCCTGAAAGGGTAATGTAATTATTTATTAATTTGTCTACTGTGCTGTGGCCAGTTCAATTAGTTTTGTAATATTTCCATGACGCAAAAGAAAGCTGTCTAATCCGACATTCAAAAATATAGCTAAAAGACCAATGTCTAATATTATCAATAAAGATAATATTTTCAAAAAGTCCACTTACGACCATCTCGTGTGACCAAAAGGAGGATCTGGGGTTCTTGGATTTGATGTATTCTTGATACTTGGGCTTGGGATGGCTATAGGAGACAAAGAGCTCCTTTCTTGTGCCTCTTTACGCAAGAAATCTGATATAAAAAATAGTATGGGTAACAAATGTACTGTGTTATAGTAAATATGTAGTACAATGTATATGAAATCTGGTTTTATTCTATCACCTTTAACACCAATACCCCAATCAACAAGTATCCATATTTCCTCTACGCACCTGCAGCTTGTGGCAATGTTTTTCTCTTCTTATGCGACGAGACACTTTCATCATCTAAACATTGAAAATTAAATGATTTTTGACATTATCTTGGATGGCAATGCCAGATATAGGCAGAATTTCATTATTTTCACATAAACATCTCGCCCTTAGAATACATTAACAATGTATGCATTAAAACATGAACTCAAATTTGATCTTAGAATAGTGGAAAAATATATACCATCACTATCTGCATCACTCCAATCTGCTACGGTTTGGCTCCTCCGTCCTTTCTTGACGGTAGTATCTAAACAGTAGGCAACATTCTCCTATTTAACATTGGTCTCCTATTATAAGCTGAAAGGATAATGTACTTTATTTTTTCCCACACACACTTCATTTAAATCCTCAAGGCATAAGCTTGTTTCATAAACCGCACATAGACAGTTTTATAGTACATATACATAACATCATATGAAGCCTGCTTTTAATTCTATTATAACTACTACACAAACCCACTGGTACCATATTTCAATTACATACCTGGAGCTTTTAGCAATTTTGAAGATTTTTTCATTTTTTGTGAGACGCTGCCATCGTCTATGAGAATAACTTTATGAATTAGAATAAAACAATATAGCTTGAAATACACAGTGGTCACACAAGCACTGTTGGAAATTCTTGAATTAGGGGCAAGCAACTATAAAAACTTAATTAGCTCTCTCCAGTCGAAATGTTTAACTATCTTGCTATATTTACAAAAGAAAAATGCTATTATATTGACCATACACAAAATAAAGCAATCTAACATGAATATATAAATATCGTACATACCACTACATTCATCTTCGCTAACCAATCTTTCTGTGGGTTTATGGGGCCTCATGGAAGGAAGTTTGCCTACATCATCAACATTAGATGTCTCACAGGCTGCTTCACTAGCAGCAACAGCATCTCGATAGGTATCTGGTAAATAAATTAGGGGTTCAATCATTATTAATTTGATCAAACTGGAAGAATTAATATCACAATACATGTATATTTTACTCAGAGTCTGTTACAATTTCTATTTCTTAAAGAAAGCTATTATTTACTACGTCCAGGAACTGGTGGAGACCCTCCGGTTATACAGAGTTCTGTCCCAAGAGTGGGCGGGATGGCTGGTGGACCGGTTATCAGGAAAGATGTAGGGATCCTTGTTGAACCTCCCTATCGACGACAGAAATGACTGGAAGATACTCTTGGAGACGCTTAATGCTCACTTCAATGTGGAATTTGAGATATGGGCCGCCGAGGAAGAACTCGCGACTCGGAAGCAGGGTAACAAGGAATCGGTCCGCTACTTCATCGCTCAGTTGATGTCCCTGGCGCGTAAGGCGTATGGGAAAGATAACCACCGCAGAGTCGGCCGTGTTGAAACGGCTCGAACTGAGATTAAATTCGGCTTCGCTTCGACGAGCGTACGACGAGGTCATGATGTATCCTGAATCGGATCTAGCCATCTTGACACAAGAATTGGTTAGGCGCGAATTGCGTGATGGTGCGACCAACTCCAAGGCGAACATCGTACGCGAAAAGGAAGAAGCCAACTCAAAGAAACCCAACCACCCGTCTACAGAGATTGGTGAAACAAGTGCTGGCGGTGCAGGGTGAGCAGGAAAAGAAGTCGGAATCGGGCAAAGGGACCGAGGCCGCTGCAACTACATTGGGTTCCCAATTCAGGAAACCGCGGGACCGGCGTCAGCAACATCGAGGGAGTTAACGCGGGTTTGCGAATGTAGAGTGCTGGCATTGTGGCAAGAAAGGCCACTTCCACACTGGTTGTTTTTAAGCAACACCCATCTGCAGAGTGGCAATCGGCATCCTCCAACAACGCTGCCAGGAAGACGACGGACAACAACGTCGAAAAGAATTCAATTCAGAACACTAGTTCTGGGGCCACCGCCAAACCAGAGGGAAACGAGTATGCAGGGGTGCTGAGTCGCGAGCTTCCCCTGCTGCTGATACGAGCGACAGCCATCCTCAGAGGTCTACAGCAGATGATGGGGATCTACTAGCCGGCGGGAATTTTATCGGGCGTCCCGCGCATGGGCGTGCCATGTCGGGTTCGGGAGGTGAAGGGGTCACCAGCAATGGCGAACGCAGATTGCAGGAGCAGCTGCCGTTGCTACAACCAGCGAACCTCATGCTCACAGGGGCTGGGGGAGAGTCGCTCGACGTGAAGGGGCAGTGCCAGATCGACCTGTCATTGGCAGGGGCGATGTATTCTCAAACAGTGTATGTCGGGCGATTAGGTCTCGACCTTCTGCTCGGCATGAACTTCTTCTTCTCCTGTTCTTCTGTTCTTCTTCTCCTGTTCTCCTGTTCTTCTATTCTTCTCCTGTTCCTGTTTCTTCTCCTGTTCTTCTTCTCCTGTTCTTCTGTTCTCCTGTTCTCCTTCTGCTGTTCTCCTGTTCTTCTTTTCTCCTTCTGCTGTTCTCCTGTTCTCCTGCTCCTCTGTTCTCCTGCTCCTCTGTTCTCCTGTTCCTCTGTTCTGCTCTACTTCTCCTGCTCCTCTACTTCTCCTGCTCCTCTCTCTCCTCTCCTTCTCCCTTCTCCTGCTCTCCTTCTCCTGTTCTCCTTCTCCTGTTCTCCTGTTCTCCTTCTCCTGTTCTCCTGCTCTCCCTCTCTCCTCCTGCTCTCCTGCTCTCCTTCTCCTGCTATCCTTCTCCTGCTCTCCTTCTCCTGTTCTCCTGCTCTCCTTCTCCTTCTCCTGTTCTCCTTCTCCTCTTCTCCTTTCTCCTTCTCTTCTCCTTCTCCTGTTCTTCTTTCTCCTTCTCCTTTCTCCTTCTCTTCTCTTTCTTCTTTCTCCTGTTTTTCCTTTCTGTTCTTCTTTCTTCTTTCTTCTTCTCCTGTTCTTCTTCTTCTCTCTTTCTTCATTCTTCCTCTTCTTCTTCTGTTCTCCTTCTTCTCCTGTTCTTCTTTCTCCTGTTTCTCTTGTTCTCCTCTCTTCTTCCTCTTCTTCTCCTGTTCTCTTCTTCTCCTTCTTCTTCTTCTCCTGTTCTCCTTCTCCTGTTCTCCTTCTCCTTCTCCTGTTCTCCTTCTTCTGTTCTTCTCCTGTTCTCCTGTTCTTCTTCTCCTGTCTTCTTCTTCTTCTGTTCTCCTGTTCTTCTTCTTCTTCTTCTTCTTCTCTTCTCCTTTCTTCTCTTCTTCTTCTCCTTCTTCTTCTTTCTTCTTCTCCTCTTCTCTTTCTTCTCCTGTTCTTCTTCTTCTTTCTCCTGTTCTCCTGTTCTTCTCCCTTCTCCATCTTTCTTTTCTTCTCCATCTCCTCTTCTCCATCTCCTCTTCTCCATCTCTATCTCCTCATCTTCTCCTGTTATCCTGTTCTCCTTCATCTTATCCTCATCTCCTGTTCTTCTCCTCTTCTCCTCTTCCCCCTTCTTCCATCTCCTCTTTTCCTTCTCCTCACTCCTGTCCTCCTTCTCCTGTTCTCCTTCTCCTTTCTCCTCTTCTCATCATCATCACTCTCCCCTCCTCCCTTCTCCCTTCTCCTTCTCCTTCTCCTTCTCCTTCTCCTTCTCCTTCTCCTCCTTTTTCCTTCTCCCTTTTTCCCTCCCTTCCCCCTCTTCTCCCTCCTCCCCCTCCCTTTTCCTTTCCCCCCTCCCTTTTCCTGTTTTTTTCCTTCTTCCTTTTTCTTTTTTTTCTTTTTCCCCTTTTGTTTTTTTTTCCCCGTTTTTTTCCCCCTTTTTTCCCTTCTTTCTTTAAAAACCTCCCTTT